>JANTOP010055886.1:0-23201 GCA_027564815.1 Symmerus nobilis | reverse complement strand
CAGGTTGGGTAGGATTTACTATATTTTTTTATTATGATAAAAAGTAATCTTATAAGGCCTGTTATTTAAAGAAATAAGATAAATGATGAGAGCCAGATACAAAAAATCGAAACGAACTCCTTCATTCCGGCAGATTCCATTTTGTATAGGCTTTTTCTAAAATTACATAAATTCTAAATATTATTTTTAGATTTCAAATTCTTGGTTTATCCGATTATAGTGTCAGACCCCATTCGATAATTAAACCAAATTGATTTATATCGATATGATTCATTATTTATATCAGCCGGTTTCGCAATAATATTTTTTTCCATTTTCAAATAATTGATTGGAAATTCGTATCAAGGTCAGAACTGCATTATCTAAGGTACATTTAGCATTTTCAATTTGATTACGAAATCATTTTCTCGATTTTGTTAAGTAACTGAAACTGGCCGGATTATAAATTCAGATATCCTAAAAGATTTATAGTAATTTCCTAATTCATGTACAAAAATTCTCAAAAATGTTTCATAGAAAAGTTTGTAATAAGCCCCGCGATTTGTATAACTGGGGGATAACTGGAAGAATTTCTGAGAAAACCGGCAAACTGCTATATTCCTTTCGATTTGAGGATTTTTTAATAATTAAGACCTATTAGGCACTATCAGGGAATAACTATCGCAAGAAATTAGATATTTTGGGAACGAATACCCATCGTTTAGGGCAGTGGATCCCAAATATTATGAAATTATACTTCAACAATGTAAAAATAAATATATAAAATGTAATTTTGCCGACCAATTTTTATAATTTTCTTCTTTCTTTTAAAATTCATATGTTTATTTTACTTGTTCAAGGTTACAAATAGAAAATAATAATATTACGCTTTGAAAGTGGCCTGAGAGCCTGATATCTAGGTCTAAATATGTAGGCCCATATACAATAATGATTTTTCCTCAACAAATTGTGAAATTTGCCAACTTACCACTCCATTGTAATGTATTTGTAGTTGTGGGCCAAGCGTTGATAAGTTAGATCCCAGATAGCCAAGAAGGCATGAAAAAGGCCTGAAAAGGGCCTGAGTGGATGGCCGTCTAGTTGAATTGAAATTGCTTAAATGCTGCACAGCACATATTTTTTATAAAAGCACATATTTTTGTATCAATTTTTTGAGGGTCTGATTTTTGACGAAAAAAAATTGTGTACCCGGTTATGGGACACCCCCAAAAATTACCGTAAAACCTACGAAAATTACCGTAATGGGAATAAATTTACTAGAAATTCACATTGAATGATTTCTCATTTAACGATTATGGCTACAGTGAGGAAATATATTAAACTATGTTTATTTTTTCATCATTTTCATAAGATTATGCGAATTTATTCTTAAAATCACTAAAAATAGAAAAATAAACCAATTTGCCTTTATTTCAACACTTATATCAAAATTCGAGCCCGAACCGTCAAGATTCTACAATGGATCATCGCTTCATACAATTTTATACATTTCATTGCACAAATGTCGCGAAATCACAGTGTCCCACAACCGCGTACACGCTTGTCCCATAACTGGAAATGGCGGCATTTTACTATCATATTAGACAATTTACCGAACTTATGCTTAAATAAGCTCAATGCGTTTAAAGATCTTTTTCCGGCTGTCCCCTTCAAATTAAATTCTAAGTACCGTATCAGATGCAATGAATTTAAGGGCTCTTTCAATACCTTCAACTGTCGTAGTAAATCGTTGAAAATATATTGCCTGTTGAAATAAAAGGCTGTTAATAATGTTTATGGTGTAACTTAGCATTGATAGCATACCAATTTCTGCGCAAATTTGTCATCTGTTAAGCGTACATAAATCTTGCATCTCTGCGACAGACTGGCCCGATTCGATTTTCAAAATTTTAATTGGATCACGATTTGCATGTAGAAGCTTTCGTGCAGATAATGGTGCAGAATCAGGCCTGAATGGTAGGCACTGAAGAAGGTCTGAATAGTATGCGCTGATTCAACAAATTTTCAAGCGTGAATTTAAAATAATTACACTAATTACAATTAAGAAAAAATTTTTGCACTATAAAACTTATAATTTTGGCTTTCTTTGTAGTACTAACACCTGATGAGTTATTTTAAAAATTATTCGCCTTCATATCCTAATGCAAAAGCGCACTTACGGTGGCAATCAGCCTGTTGAAGTCCACTGCTGAACATAGGCATCCCCCAAATTTTCTTCATTGGGGGGTTTTTTGGTCTAATTCACCACGCACCACTCTGACAAATGTAGGTTGGTGAATAATAGCGCACTTACGGTAATGCAACTTAAATGACCATTATTTTAGCAAATTCCTTGTTTGAAGGTGTTCTGCACAATGTGTACCCTATTGAAAATAATATCATATCACATCACTTCCATTACCTGGATAAAGAAAATCCTATTGAGAATTTCTGGGCAATTATGGGAAGCAAAAATAAAAAAAAGAAGTCGTTGGTCGCTGACCTGAAAAAAATTATTGAAATTGCTACAATGAAATTTGGAAATATTGGAAAACTCTGTAAATCTATGCCAAACAGAATTGAGGCAATTATAAAAGCCATACCATACAAAAGCCATAAGCCATCTATTAATAAATTGTTTCGATTTAAATTCAGTTGCACCAATTCAAGAAATTCTTTGGCGAACGAATAGTGAAAAACTATTTCACAATTTTGGTACAAGAAAGCTTTAAAGGCGAGAATAATGCGTTGCATATGTATTTTTAATATAGTTTTCTTAATTAAATATATGTACCACCATGGAGGGGCACATTCTCCTCTACCCCCCCCCCCCTCCAATTGGCGCTTCTGAGTAAAATCTTCCAACGTTTTTTTTTGTTTAATGAAAAATAGTCGTAATGTGTTTAGGAAACCCTATATTCAATACGACATAAATTTTCTGTTTTTTAAACTTCTGGTTTTCAAAAGTGTATTCTCTAAATATTATAATCCTCCCAAATTATTACAATAGTCGCTGAAGCCATGGATCTTATTAGTCAATTTCCAGTAGGTAGATATTAAGCTTGATCCAACGATAAATAAACAAAATCATTAAATTTCTAGAATCGTGCATTTCCGTGGCGTTTGGTGTATATAAATTTTGCAAAGAGATTACAATTGGAAATGAGGATTTGGGTATTTAGATTTCATGGCGCCAATATTAATTCAAAAATATTTCTTGGTATAACATTTCCCTGAATCAATTTTTGAATAAATGTACCCAATGTCAAAGTATAAAAATTATACAAAACCACATTATCTGTATACTAGATAATTTTACATACCGCTTCTATTACCTATCTGGCTGTTTGTAGTATAATTAACGTATACCGTCCCCATTGGAATAAGATATGTGAGTCCGTTTATTTCACAACTCGACTTCTATTTTAACTAGCTCAATAAACAGTATACATTGTCTGCACATTCTGTAAAAATTTGTCTAAACGAACATACGTGTTATTCCAATAGAAACGACGATATTAATTGTAGTAATGGTAATGATAAGGCATTTTAATGATAAAAAAAATTGTAATCATGAAATATACCCCTTTACGTATGATATATACCGGTTTCTTGTGGTTATGTGTACTTTACCTTTACTCCCGTCACCGTATATTTAAATTTAAATTATACAAACGAAGCATTCATTTTCAATCGAGAGTATTACCTGTATGAAATCAATGTTCATGTGTTTTATATCCGTAACCGGTTAAAATAATTAATTTAGTCGGGTTGAAGGAAAAAGTAGTATAATAATTTTTTGTCTTTTCTATCGTGTTATCAGTACACATTAGTAATCAATAAAAATCGAACAAAGCAATTCCATTATATTGTTGATTTATTATTGTTATGTACAAAAGAAGTACATTCAGACAAATATTCATTAGCTTTAAATACATTTCTAATTATTATAATTAAACCTTTTCGGTCGCCAAAAATTTATATACATAATACAATTAGACGGAGCTCATTAAAAATCCCTAAATAAATTAAAATTGCATTGTGTATTGTGTATGAAAATTTGTCATATAAAATATCATAGAGTATTTACTACAGTTTTCCATTGCGAAATTAGAGTCATTCGAAATTTTTCACTTTTCATATGTGGTGGTGACAAAATTATTTCTTGAATATTCTAAATGACTTAACCGATTATTTTATGTAGCCTAGAAATTATAATCCAGAATGGTTTTCAGGTTTGGATAGTAAAATAATCTGTGGGCCCGTAACAATTCACTCGGGAATAACTGTAACGTCTAATGGTTATTAATACATGGTGTTTCAAATTTTTATTAAATGGGACAATTAAATTCTACGTAAAGAATTTTTTGAACCCTATTCTAGATAGTATCCTATTCCTAGATATACATATTTCTTATAAACCAGATTTTACAAACAAAACTTCGTCGAATCACATAGATCCACCTTGTAAAACTATAAATTTGTTAAAAATATTTGAAGAAAATCAGTGCTTCATTGAAATCTTAATCCAATAAAATCGTTCAATTAGAAGAAAATAGAAAATTTGTACCAGAAAAAAAGAAAAACATGATCGATATTAATAAAGTTAAAGATCATCCTATTTTCTTATGTAAGTGTATAATAAATTAAGGTATACCTACCTATCCCAAAGTTATTAAAAATTAAGAGAATGAATCGTGAATCCTAAATATTGTATATAATTTATATTTTTTTGTAATTTTTATTTTTAGGTGGAGTTGCGTTTGCTGTTTTGTATCTGATATTCGGATATGCAGCCCAATTGCTGTGCAATGTTATTAGCGTTATATATCCGGCCTACGTTTCAATAAAAGCTATTGAATCAAACTGTAAAGCTGATGATACGCAATGGCTTACTTATTGGGTTTTGTATGCTGTTTTTTCAATTATTGAATTTTTCTACGTATTCGTAGTAAACTTCATTCCATTTTACTATTTAATTAAGGTACTGATGAAATTACAAATTACAAATAATGCCTTTACATAATTTGCTTGTCTTTTTTATAGTGCGCATTCTTTATCTGGTGCATGTTGCCTATGAAAAACAACGGTTCGTTCATAATTTACAATCGATTTATTTTGCCATATTTCTTAAAACATCAGACAGGTAAGATTGGATTAACTTAGAATATATATAAACTAGATTAAGTAGTAGTGTTCACAGTTCTCTGGATTCAATCACGGTTTCCCACGGAAACTATTTACTGCTCTTTTTCGAAAAAGATGCAATAACTTTCCCCGCCAGGCCGTTACTCAAATAAAAACAGACTTCATTCACGTAGTTTTATAATAGCAATACCCTCGTTATTAAGAAACTGTTTGATGATAATCCCAAATACAAACAAAATAATTAAAATCAACTATCTATATTATTTATTATTGTTTTTATAAAGGCTTAGTAATTAATGATAACGTTAGGGTAATCATCAACATTATAATGAAAGATCTTATTTAGCAAAGGTTGAAAGTAGTTTGTAGTTTTGTTAATGTTCTATTATTTGTTTATAAATAGTGTTATTGTGTTATTTAGATGGAACTTCGAATTTAGAAAAAAATATTTTTCATCGAGTCCCGAAACTTAATTTAACCCCAAAAAATAATCCAGAAACAATTCCATTGGGTCTAGAGTTTCCAATCGGTTCAATTCCCATTCAAAACATTGGTATTGACTTTTATCTTGGCCTTTATAACACCTTCAATAGTTTTAAATATTTTTAATAATATAATAAAATCATTTTACTCTCTTATTACAGCTGCCGATAAGGCCATTGAAGATTTGATTGACAAATCTAAAGATATTGTAGCTGATGTCATCAAAAATGCAGATCTAAAGAAATCATCGTAAAATGATTGTTGTTTTACTTAGTTAGATATTCATTTTTATAGAAAATGTGTATAATTTTAAAATCTTTCCATTTTTTTTTTCTTGAACTAAGAAATTGTTTAATTTTATATACACAAAAATGGATTACATTTATTATTATTCACAAATTTGCTCGAGTTGGGATTTCATATTTTTAGTCTTTCTATAATATTTGAATTAATTTTTTTGCAATTAAGCATAATTTTTTAAAGACATAGTTTTCTAAACAAATAATTTTGCTAGTTTAATTTTTATGGAAATTTAATGTTGAAAATAAAAAAAATTTCGTTTTAAATTTCAGTTTGTTTTAATTATTTCTCCAAGGTTTTAATACTTGTTTACATTGCGGAGGTTAGAAGACCAGAAATTTCTCACAATGGTAACCGAAAAAATGGTAGACAAAACATAAATTGTTTAGGCTATTCTGTTATGAAGAAGATTTTAAGATCGGGGTTTAAGTATCATTGAGCTGATCTGTACTTAATATTCAATTGAATTACAACTATAACTGTGAAGATAGTTTTTCAAAATTAAAATGGAATTTAAAAAAATGTTGTTTCTGAATTTTGTATATTATTTCAATTAGCAAGAATTGGTTTTGAAATAGAACAGTACAGCGCTAGTCCTTCCACGACCCATATGAGTGAATCCTCGTGCTTTGTAAAAATGGTAAACTTATGTACATAATTGTGTATTAAATCGAATATGGATTGTGTCAAGTTTCTCGTACAAATTTCTCGCATACAAATGTAAATAAAACGGCGTGTGTGAACCATAAAGGGGTATTGACAGACAGGGCCCAATTTAGCAGAATAGGAGAGCAACTATTTTATGAATCTTCAGATCATATAAAAATTATTCGAAAATGGATACTACTAGTTTTACTACAGAAAGTTAACCATTAACATTATAAATTCAGACATTTTGTGTTTCAACATTTAATACTAATATTAAGGAAAATTTGGCAAATTTGAAATATCTAGTTCTCTCTTCAACGAAAAAGTAGAGCCACTTCCCTAATACTTTGATGTTTAGCGTTTTGGTTCCAAATCAGCAATATCTACAAAAATTAGACATCAGTTTCAGTGGAAAACAATATTTCCTTTTCATGTAAAGCTGCAAAAAGATTATTCGTATTAACGTTGTCGGATTACAATATTTGCCAGATATTTTTCCATTAGTAACCCCGCTCCAGCCCGTACTGTTCCCACCAATGTTCCTTCCATTGAAATCAGAACAAACTGAAAAATGCATTACAATGAAATTGCATTACAATATTTGCCAGATATTTTCCATTAGTAACTCCCGCTCCAGCCCGTACTATTCCCGCCAATGTTCCTTCCATTGAAATCAGAACAAACTGAAAAATCAACTGGCTACTTTGAAATGTAAAGTTTTAGGAATTAAAATTTAAATTTTGCAAAGAAATATAATTTACGAACTATTTCAGAACCGCAGGCTATTTAGGTTGTGTAGTGAATGCTACAATAAGGCTTCAGCAATATTCGCACTAAAAGTTAAAAAAATTGCACACAAATGTTTACTAAAAAATACAACACAAAATTAAATTTCCCAGAAATGTACAAAAAAAAATGGTAGGGGCTTTACTGCAAGAAATCCTCCAAAAGAAATTTCACTAACATCTATTTTGTTTGCATAAATTGCACAAAAAATTATTCTTTTTAATATATAGAGTTTTTTCTATCATTACCTAATCTTGATATATTGAATGGCACTTATTATTAGACCACCTAAGAGCTCAAAAATTAAAAATAAAACTCTTGATTTTTCTCTACATTTTTGATAAAACATTTCCGAATGATCTCTGCCATATGGACACATTCATTAAATTTATTTATTTAGTTCAAAATATAAGATTAAATTGCCTCAGGGAACTGATTGAAAGAAATTGAGATACACATAGGTCGGGGTCAATATTTCACAAAATTGGCTATATACTGATTATTACCAAAAGTGTGATTTATTTATTTAAAAATAGCATTACATGCCAATAAAAGTAATTGTGGATTATATTGTTTAAATTACGTAAGTTTATCTTGTTTTTTTTTAATATTAATTTTACAATAATTCATGTTTATAATAGGTTGCTTTCTAAGAGTTAAAAAAAATTATACTTTTAAATGTTCTATAAATTATAAAAAATTATAATAAGGATTTCGCCTTCTTCCGTCCGTTTCATATTAAATAAATTCATTAAAGGTTTCCTTATTTCATTAATATTTTCTTTACTTTTATTATTTTCCATAGAATATATTGTATGACAATGCAAATATTAAATTAATTTATAATAAAAGAAACAACACTATTTTTGTTCTGTATACATAATAATTATTATTAATATTAATATTTTGTTTATTTTTTAATTCAATTAAAATAATTCAAATGAGACGTAAAATAATATTTTTTTAATTTTTTTAATTTTTATTGACAAAAAAAAACTCTTTATTAATTTTAAATAAAAACACTCTGTAGACATTACCTAATTTCTTTTTAAAAATGTACATAATCTTAATTTCGCGATCGGAGGATTGGGGATATTATTTGTTTCTCATTTATATTTGTTTTTATTTTAAAAACATTCGTACATTAATTAACATTTGTTGTTAATTTAATTCTGTGCGGTCCAGTACGAAGGTGAATATCCAGGCTTTGTGCCACTTTTACCTTGAGTACTGGACTGTTGTCTCTGACCAGTGCTGCTAGAATCCTGCAATTAAATTGGTAGAACAATTGTGAACAATTTTATTTTGTCATTTACCTATATTTTTCAAACAAATAGATGATTATAGATTAAAAAGAAAACATTTATGTAACACTGATGTAGTGTATTAAAGGTGCAAAAGGATAAATATTTAATAATCATTTATGGTCTATCTATAACAAATATTAATTTATGTATATGATGTATTCGGTAATACTAATTAATTAGTTATTTTTATTTAATTACGTTACCAATAAAAATGATTTAACATAAATAGATAGTATAACATCGCATAATTATTTGCGAATATAAGTTCTTTAATAAAGTTGAAAGAGTTGCTATAGATAGAGTAAGAAAATTTTGGCTATTTTCTGAATTTTTTAGCCAACTTAGTGTTTCAAATATTCTTAAATAAATTAAACTATCCAGATTGTAGTTCAATAAAATTAGGGGAATTTGGGATATATATAATTGTAAATTTGATTATAAAGGTTTACAATTGAAAATAAAAAAATTTCGAGAAATCGAAGGCGCGGAAATGCTGGATAAATATGCAATGTGGTGTGCGGATTTTTGCAAATGTTTCGATATTTGCAAAAAATCATTTATATTCTAACTAAAAAACGATAGATATTAGAGGTATATCCTCACCTATAATTTCTTCGAACTATATGTTCAATGGTAATCTGCTAAATTTCAAAACTCTCGTAAGTATTTCGTTAATTTCTCTAAAATCTCCTTACTTTCACTGAAATATTGACTATTCCTGTGCATTGCATTACACTTGCTTGTGACGCAACAATGTTAATAGGTTAAGCCGTTTATTTTGATAGTGGTGTAAATCCATATCAAGAGTATGCATGCATTTTTATAATTAAACAAATATATACATTACAAATAAAAAAATATACATATTTTTTAATGTATTAATGATTAATAAATTAAAAATCAAGTATATTTTTATATTATTAATGTATTTTGTTGTTTAATAATAATAATTCATGCATAATATTGTTTTTCTTTTTTCGTAAGTTATAACTAGTTCGGAGAAAAAATGTTGGAAAATGACACAGAGAGAACATAAACTTTACTGTGCGTATTTCTTGAGACAAATGTTCGGAGAAAAATTTACTAGAAGCCTACTATATATGGGAGCATGGCAAAATATATATATGTACATCTGTCGTCATTGACACAAATTGTCACTAATTAGATTATAATTTATATAAGGTATTCCTAACCATTAGCATCATTGACAGTATGACAAGATAAATTAGTTGTGAAGTTTTCGGGAGTTCCTGACCACAGAAATGGTTATAATTTCTTTATTTATAGTTATAGGACTTATGATTGACAGGTGTCACTTAAAAATTAGAATAAAAATCAAATTATACTTTGAAACTATTCAACTACGCAAAACTATGTAAATTTGCATTTGGGGCGAATTATTTATACAAATAGTATACTATATAACATATAACACCTTATTAACTATATTTTCATTTGACGACCCAGTAGTTGCAAAAGTTCGAAACATTAATTCAATATTTGCAACTTATATTGTAATGGTGTAATCAATTTTAAATGTTCCCGAAAAATATCTAATATTTTTACAAAATAAAATGAAAAGCAAAAATTTACAATTGTAGATTTATTTTACTTGATAGCAACTACAGGATTCGGTTTTATTAGTTGCCAGTATCGGAAAAAATTATGAAAAAATAGAAAATAGCATATTTAAATGAAATAAACACTTCTATATTATACAATAGCAGGGGTTTTTCATCGCACTGTATAGTTATTGTAGCAAAATACATGTGAATACAACAACAAATTAACTGGATAAATGACTGGACTAGTTATTCATAATAAATGACTTTTCGTTAAATTTTTTGATATGGCAACGTTTTTTCGTAGACAGATTTAATGTAAAGCCCGAGTCAAATGTAAGGTATGTGGATTTACGAGCGGTTTCTGGCTGTTACAGATGAAAGAAAAATACATGAATTTATGTTGAATTTGTTATACATATACAGTGACAAATTACGAATTTGAAATACTTTACGCATAATCAACACGTTGCATACAGTAAATTTCATCAATACTTTATCACAAAACGTTGGAAATCGAATTAACGCTCCACATTTCTAAACCATCAAAATTTATTTGAAACTGATTTGACATTTAATCTTAACGAAGAAAAAAATATAATTGGAACTGATTAGTTAACCAAAAAAAAAACCCAGCGATTATCAAGCTTCAGAACCAATTTAGTTTTTATAATGTCACGTTCATAATAATGATGCGAATAATGCCCATATAACCAAAATTGATTTTGATGTGTTGTTAGATGAAGAAAAAAAAAGAAAGAGTAAAAATTTGCGCCCAACAATATTATTTAAATTATTGACAAAACTGCTAATTCAATAATATTGTTTAGCATTTGTGTGAAATAAAATAACATAACCTAATTACACCATGCGCCAAAATAAAAATAAATCTCTGATGTAGATGCCGATGCCACTATACTTTTCGTATGTATTTTAGCCCGCTAAACACGAAAATGGCAATAACATTTTTGGTATGAATAAACTGTTGAAATATTTTTATTTTTTCAGAGGTCTCACATATTTGAACATATCTGACTCCAATTTTGACAGCAAAAATTAATTTCCCGCCATATTTTTTTCAGTTGTACAGAAACTACTACTTATTTAACCATATCGATAAATTCTCAGATATGTTCAAATATGAAGACTACCTCTGAAAAAATTTCAAAACTTCATTTCTCGAAATTCTATCCATAGAAAAGATTTTTATTCCCATTTTCGCATTTAGCGGGCCAAAGAACATACGAAAAGTATAGTGGCATCTATATCACAAAAATGGCGGCGCATAGTATTATTAGCGCAAAGAAAATTAATTATACTATGTTATTTTTAAACACATTGTGAGAAGCTGTGAATGTAAAATGTTAATTGCGATATTTTATTATATTTCAAATAGCACATCTGCGAAAGAGAAGTTGGGACAATCCGATCTCTACATAATTTTCGCATCGGATATTATTAGTTTAAAAATTATTTCTGATAAAAAAGGATGTTGTATAATAACAAAGATTAGCAAAATTTTCTGTAGTCTATTATTTCTATTATTTTGTACTTATAATTATACTTGTAATTATAAATAGGAATGATGTGTCCAAAACCTTAGCATAAGATTAATTAAATGTATAGCAATTATCATTATATATAAACGTATCGACAATAAAAGATAGTTTATACAAATTTAGAAGTACAATATTTATAAAATTAATCATAATAATAAAAGAAATAATAAGAAATCATACTTAAAAATAATTAGTAGGCAACAATGAGAATTTACATGCACGCACTACTTACAACTTAAATATACACCACAGATTAAGAAACCACTTACCCGCCTCGTAGCATTTTGCAATCGGCCGTCCATCTAAAGATGAACAAAAATAAACCAAAACAATAAACATTGCATGCAGTATAACAACAACTTTGCATATTTTTGTTTAAAAATCAATTTTGTTTTATTTTGAATAAATAAAATAACATGAATAATATAAGAATGCCGGTAAAATGTTGTTTCTTCTTCAACCAAATTCAATATTTTCGAATTGGATAGAAGATTTCTTAAAAAAAATTATATTATATCTGACAATTACTAATTTGTTTTTAAATTCCTCAAATTTTTATTGCCGTTAATTTTAGTAACAGATCATTTTAATCTTTAATATTTATAATTTAAATCGTTTTCTCTATTTATTTAAATATAATTTTTGTTTCAATTTGTTTCAGTTTTTTTTTCTTTAAGAGTTGCTGTATTGGTTAAAAGAAATAATCCTAGAAATAAAAACGGGTTTCATTTATCAATTTGAAACAGCATTAAAACCATAATTTGTTTTCATTTGTGTAGCTGTTAAATGGTTATTTATATGTTTTTAAACTTGAAACGAAAATTTGGTGAAAAACTTTTAGCATTTTTGTAAATAAGCGCATAATAAAAATTATTTATTTTTTGGTTTATTGAAATAAAATAACTTATTATTCAACAAATAAGTTGTAATATAATATAATCAATAAATTACTCGATTGTACTATTTAATTTGCGACCTATCAAATGGAAAAACCGGAAAAAGTAGGGAACATAGAAGTCAGAGAAATTTAGGAAAAGTCAGAGAAATTTAGGAAAAGTCGGAAAAATCGTAAACAAAGTCTGGAAGAGTAGGGAAAATGCTGCAAACAATTAGAAATCGGGAAAAGTTTAGAAACAGTCATCGTGAAGCAAGTGATAGGAATTTGAAAACGTTGGCAAGTCGGTGGGATAAATTCGGAATAGTCTGGGGCAACATGAAGAAAAACACGGGAATACTTGAGAAAAATCGGACAAAGTCGGGAGAAGTAACATTTTCTTGAAATATAATGCGTTTCCAGCCAGATTTCACTTACACCCCCACACACTTTCTTAGCTTTCAAGAGAATTTCTCATGTGAAGAATATTCACGTTGTGTATAATGTGAATGAAGAAATAAGTTCATTTCTTTACTACGTTTTTATAAAATTTCATGTCAGATTTAATGGTAAAAAATATGATTATGTCTATTTGAAACATTGATGAGTATCGTAGAATTAAAGGACTGAAATTTATTAATAGTGAAAAACTTTAATAACTTTTCTCAAATAAGGTATATTGGACCATTGAGGTCTAAATAGAACCAACCCAGAATTAATATTATTACACGTAAACTGTTATTATGATATATAAACTATTTATATTGAATAATAAGTTATACCAATTTTTTGCAATCAAATTGCAATACTATATCGAGAAACAAGTCTCCCTTCAAATTTATTTTGTACAATACTTTGCAGCATCAATCCATCACCAAAAAATAAACCGAAATTTAAATATGTCTAAGCAAAATGTCATGCAAAATAAAACTTGAGGTAAATGGGTATAAAAAAAAATTGCAAAGAATTTATTTTTGTTCAAATTGTAACTACTAAAATATAAATTGTCTTTGGCCTATAACTATTTATTTAGATAATAGCTAAGAATTTCTAAAGATAATTATATTCGACTGAATTCACTTACCTGATGAATGGGCTGATGCATATTCATATTATGATGAGCAGCCGGCATCGCTTGAATATACAAATGCTGAGTTCCATACGCCTGAGCGGATGTTGCACCGGCCGTTTGCGTACCAGCCAAATTAAATGGTGGTGGCGTTGCCGAATGAAAACTTTGTTTGTCGTATGACTTAAATTAATAAATATGCAAATATTGGTATGGACCAATGTTATTATAAATAAAATAATTTACATTGACTTTGTTAAGAGCGACATGGCTTTTGCCATACATTGATGATGTAATGTCTGAACCCGTTCCAGCCGGCAGTGGATTCGTTACATTTTGACCTTTCGATTGCTGACCAACACTAGTACCAGCATAAGCACCTTTTGTATAATCTTGTGCTGTTTGATTTAATGTATCGTATGAGCCGGATCCATAATTGTTGCTATAAGATCCTTTTGGAAATTGCACACCAGAAGATGCATTAGCCGTTGCCATTTGTTGCTGAAAAAAAAACAACCGTATTGGTCATATAATAAAAATCCATTATTCCATTGAAAAAGTCAAACTAACCGTATAGAGCGGTGTCGTATATTGGAAGCTTCCTGGCATCGCATTATAAAAGTACGCAGCATACGGAACGGGTAATGGTCCTGAACCAGTTTGTTGTGACATTGTATTAGGAACCTTAAATTAAATCAATCATTAAGATATTAAACATAAATAAATTATGTATTAAATATACATTGCTGACAGGACTGGAATTATTATCAGTTCGAGCGAACCGGCCATCAGACATTGAATAGGCAGCCGCCACTGAACCACCAAGATTTGCATCACGTACACCAGCACCACCTAAACTGGTGGGTGTTTGATAATTGATGTCATAATATCCAGGCTATACAAAAATATTATTGACCATAAATTAGAATTGTTTAGAATGAAAAAAAAAAACATACCACTTGTGGGTGCATCCTTTGTTGCATCATTTGAATTTCTTCATATGAATAAATTGGTTGCTGATAGAATGGCATACCACTTGGAATATATTGGCTGACCATTGGAATATTTGGGACAACATTATTTTTAGCATTTGCGGCATTCGTTGTCGTCTTTGTATTATTCGATAGTCCTAATGATGGTGAACTCATACTGCTAGTTGTCACAGCTGCCAAATTGGCCGCACCGGTTACATTATTCGCGCTGCTACTACTGCTATTATTGTTGTTTGCCGACACCGTACTACTGGAAATTACGCTAAAATTATTTTGTTGGAAATTCCTATTAAATGTGTGCTATGGTGTCTGTTTGTTATAACAAAAACTTGCGGTGATGTTCGATAATGAATGAGTACAATGATAGTATATTTGATTAAACATTTACGCTTCGATATAAATACGATAATATTTACACTACTCGGGTATTACGTGTTTGTGGAAAGAAAACATAGAATAAAGTTATTAAAAAAAAGCGTATTTATACCTTTCGTAAATTGTTGTTACGGGCGTCGTATCCTTTGTTAGCTTCGACCCACTAAAGTTACTATATTGAGCTGAAGATGTATTCGTACTTCCCGTATACCTGCGTTATGAATGCAGTAAAACGATATAAAGAGATAGAGAGAAGTGTTTTTCTATGGGTGTATGCTTTTATCGAAATTGCATAACACTTTAAATAATCTACTATATAATCTACTTACTACACATATAGCATATTATATAATTTCCATAACTAAATATTGCTCTGAATGGGATTTTCAAGTCAATATTTAAGAAGAAATAAAATTTATTCGATTTAAGACAAAATATCGGTCATGCATAATATCTATCTAATAATCACTTTTATAATCCTGAATTACATTTTATTTATTATATTCAGCAATTCATACTTATAGCTAAAAACATCGTGTGGTAGAAAATTTACATATATTGTAAATTTAGGAAGTGGATAAAATTATTTCATAGGATAAGATGTTATAAATATATTTTAAGTACCACCTAGCGTAAAAGGCATTATAAATTTAAAAAGAATTCATATTTTCAAAAGCCCATAGGAATTCTAGAGGAAAAACTAGGTACAAAACTACAGATATAAATTTTAATAAGGATACATTCTGAAGAGAACGAAACTTTACTAAAGAAATGTATTCGTCCAATGTTGTTTCGTCGAATAAAAATTTTGAATGTTCGATTTCTTCGCTATACCAAAAAAAATTTCACCAACACCAGAAACTCTTGAAAGGACGCATTTCTTTAGCTTCACCTCTAACCTAAACGGAATTAGATTGCAATTCAAAAAATCACCAATATTATGTATTTACATTGGAAAGATTTTAATGGGTCCCGATCGTTCAATATTTTCGTATAAATTTTCAGACATTTTACTTGATTAGATTACAATATTTAGAATAGAGACAAAATTAGTAAAAATAAAATATATATACATATATATATAATAAATAATATGTATTATAATAAAGAAAAAAATAGAAGAAATCGTTTCAACAATAGAAATATTATGGGAAAATGAAGTACTTTTAAGGCTTAAAAAAGTATTCTTCTCTTCGGGCGTGAACCAGGTTTTGCCAGTCATGATTATAGTATTAAATAATTAAAATATTCACTATGGTTTACATGGCACTTGCTAGTACACAATTGGAAATGTGATGCAAATCAATGTGGATATCAGTATATGTATATAGGAATGAATGCTATTTATATCCTGAAAGTAGCATACTTAGCTTCTATTGCCCGTAAGTATATGGAAAGTACCGCTAGTATTTCAGTGTTCATCTTTTAAGCTATTAATTTAGGAAACGATATTTTCGAGAAATAACTAGACAAATTTATCAGGAACTATCGGAAATCTTCGGACACTTAGAAAATTTAGAAGTCTGGAATGTTGAAGAAATTAGAAAATTTCTTAAATATGTTGGAGAAATATTCGGAAATACTAAACAATTAGGAAAATAGTTGGATAAATGACAAAAGAATTGAATAACATAAAAGAAAAATCAATTGATCTCCGTTGGCAACGGGTTATTGGTATTGTTCGTTAAGTTATTTGAAATAGAACCAAAATGAGAATTCGAGCCGGAATGGAGAATTTTCTTGATCTATATGAATTAAACAATTGTCTATAACCACTAACGGCTTCAATGTGTTGTAAGCAATTTATATTATAAGATTGGGAATCACCGAAAAGCTTCTCATTCTCTCCATATAACAAGTAGTTCCCACAAATTAACATTTCTAAAACTAAATAACTCACCAAAATAGGGAAGGAAATGTTAGTTACAGAACTTTCGTATTTCCCTAAACTTAGTCTTTAATTTCAGACATAAATTTATGGAGATGAAATATAAATTTATTATGGAGAGGTCATTTAATTGTGCAATTTTTATGAAAATGTTGAAAAATGTATTCATAAAAACTACCAATACTGAAAGATACCAAAACGGAAAAACCAAAAAGTAAACATATTACCGAAAGTAAATACATGATGTACAAATTTTAAGAATTACAGAAAATTTTGTAACAGAATAGAAATTGCATAAAAATCGGGAAACGCTGTTATTTCGTGTTGCTCGACTAACAATAGTCTCTGATATTGAAACGATTGTTATCTCACAAAATTAAATTAAATACTTTTACTTTCTCCTTCTCCTCTCATGATATATAAATTCTATGTTTTTTCCAGTCCACTATTACGAAGCCTGTAGGCCTTAATCCAGTGATTACCAACAAAGCTTTCTTGCAAGACATATACAATATATGACGCCTCTCTGTTACAAATTTTTGGGACATTTTTATTTTGGAGCTTCGTTCGATAGATAATTTAAGTAAAAGTTATTTGAAATGTTTTGGTAGCAAATCATGCAATATGCTGAATTTCCGTGGAATGTACACAAAACTTGTTCTTCCCACATAATAATGAATTTTTTCCCACATAACATTTTTTTCCTCTACTTCGCCATTTCACTACGTTATTTTTTGAAATTACAAACTTCCACAATTTGCTTTCAATTCGTTTTATTAATTAATAACAACGGAATCAACTATCAATAAACTTTTCTTTTTTAAATAAGAACACCAAAACTTTAAAATCGATTTTCTCGTAATTGATATTTTGTGTCATTCCTTATTTTTTCCCTGTGGTCTTCATAAACATACGGACATCATCATTAATATTTACTTTGCGCACTTTGCATATGCGATGTGCGAATAATTAAAGCTCGTGCGATTTTGCGCACTTGGGCATAGCTGTGGTAATCTATATAACAATCTCTTATAGGCTTTTTGTAAATTCGAAATCGGGATTTTATTAAGATGAGAACTATCAGAATAACAAAAAGGTCCAAGAGGTGGAAATATTATAATCATAACTCAAGCTAGTAATAAAATTTTATCGTTGTAATAACTACGAGGACGGGTCAATAAGTAATCGGCCTAAAATAGAAAAATACATTTTGGTTAGGCAATTTCGATTTATTCCTCTACATAGTACCCTTTTAGCTCGACATACTTCTCCCAGCAATTCTCTAACTTTTTTATACCAACAGAAAATGATTTGTCCAACGCTTTAGAATAGATCTGAAACTACTGAAGTCACTGTTTCGACTGTGATTTGGTTTCGGGTGTGTTGTGATGATCATGTATCAGTAACAATTACATATCGACGCATAAAAACCCCTTTAGATCCCGCTTAACCATCGCCACACTGAGTGACACCCATCTTGCTGATAATTTCTTCATACCCAAATGTGAACTCAAAATCGAAACAACTGAGCCGTGTGGTGTGATATGCCTGTGGCCTCCTCGAATTCACAAACTTTTACTTACCGATCCCTCAGAACAATATTGTGGACTTTTCTCGATGATTTCTCACGTGAGGCCCTCTTTTGGACGTTTGTACGTTTATCATCACAGATGATCGTAGGAATGTGTTTAAATCCAGTTATTCAATATTTTATTGTAGATAACAGAGGAGCAGGCTTCCAATAAATTTCGTCTAACTCTATTGATTTCATCGTTGGTTTTTAGTTTCAAAAATAAAAATTTTATCACGGCGCGATATTAAATTTTCCAATGTACGCAATTTTAACGACAATCATATGAAGGGTGACATTAACGAATGGGCAACAGTTTTATTTTCGCGCGCCATCTAAAAAGGCCGACTACTTCTTGGCCCGCCGTTGTACTATTAAATGCAAGCTTTATAACCGCAATGTCCATTTTCTGTTATTTAAAAATGTACTCAATTGATAATAAACACAAATGTGCAACTAGACTTGAAAAAATCATCTAAAAAGAGGGAGTGAAACGGCGTGTAACATCTTACGTACGTACGTACGTACACTTTTAATTTCCGTTTCTTCTATCTAATGTGAAATTTGAATACATTGGAGTGTGGTGTACACCGTAACTTTTGAAAAGAAGATGACTTTAGGATGGCTGAGTTCCAAATTTAGCAAGAGATGATTATTTCACATGTTTGGATTAATCTTCGTTCAAGCTTACGTGCCTAAGTTTGGAATGACTTAAAAGTATATGGGCTAACTCACTAACTCTATCAAACTTTATTTTAAATTAATATATTCATCACGTATTCATCAAAAGACCCATAAATGGCATTGTAAAGATCAAAAGTACATACATAGTTTCAGAAATAAAATACAAATCCAGTGAATTCTATTTATGTTTAATGTCTCAAAAGTTCGATATTTGACTTACTTATTTGTTCAAATTTAAAATACAAGTTTTCCTAATTTTGTTCTACTGCATTTTTAACTGAAAGGACGGACCTTAGTTTAAATACGCTCTGAACATTATTTCATACTCTACTTAAACATAAAGATGAACTATAAATTATAATATATATTTGGTGGAATTATTTCAATAATCATTTTCATATCTCCATCAAAATATGCAGAATGCAGATATCCCCTAAAAATATTTTTCCACGTTAGATATCATTTCTAGGTACTGTTTAACCTTTCTGAAGCGAAAGTATCGCTTCTTGAAATTTCCGAATGGATAAACCTATGATTATTAGCTTATTGTACAAATCAGACTATTATGAGTAAGCTCATATCATCGTCACGACCCACAAAATTTTATTTATTTCATTCATAGAAAGAAAGGTATAAGCTAATAATAGCTCACAAAATTTTCGGACTTAGTAATATTTCAAATTTTTATTGTTTAAGATCATCGCCACTTAATTTAATTATTTGTTCTTCCTCTATCCTCTGATTTAATATACATTCATCGTATACATTGTGTTTCTAAGTCGGGTCTCTAATAAATATATCACTATGTCGTGCTACATATACCAATAAATTATATCGTATCGTAATGATTATTATATATAGTGTTTTATAACAAAAATATTAAAAAAAAACTAACAGACAAATTTTGCATTGGAAGCATTATAATTGGACGAATCAAATAAAATAATAATAACGATATAAAAATTTATCCAAACATTTAAAATACACCAAACGAATTATAAACTAATGAAGTGAAAATAACCAGTACCAAACTTGAAGATTAAATATTATTTACTTACGCAACATTGTTGTTAAGACCAGTGTTCCCATACACACTTTGACTATTTTGATACGCATTCGGCTGTGACGCATACGTAGACGATGCTTGATTAGTTTGATATTGACTGGACAAATATCCGGTATTCGAGTTGGAACTAAAGCAATAGAATTATTTGTTGTTTGTGGAGCAAGAGGCGGGGAAGACAAAGAAACAATCACATAGAAAATTAGCAAATTAATATAAAAGAAAACACAATTTACAAATATGCTAATCACGGAGGAAGGGATCAATCAGACCCGTGAAATTATAGATTTTCCATTGTTTTGCTATAATGAAAAACTTACTTGGTGTTATTGTTGAGTGAATTGACAGGTGCTGAAACACCAACACTTGATGATACACCAACAGATGATCCACTAACACCGCTATTATTAACATTATTCGCAGAATTCTGTTGTTGGTAGGTGTTTACGGATGTTTGGTTGTACGAGCTGTATGCATTTGATGCTGAAGATGGATACACATTCTGGGTGGACACTTGTGCATTCGAGTAACTGGAATTATTATACACTTGCGGTGGCCCGGTTTGTTGATATACGGCTGATTTTGTATTGGCTACATTGGTATTATACGATGCCGGATGTGGTTGATAGCTCGATCCAGACGATGCATTAACCGATTGAGAACCATAGTGATCAGCCTTTGTTAGTTGCTCCAAAGCTAAAATTGAATGAAATATGTCTGAAATTATTGTTCATATATAACTTAAAAGTATCTTAGGCTATTCTAAATTTAATTAAATTTTTATTTTATCTGAGCACCTACCAGCACTTGCATTACTAAGCGTATTTCCTACAGACGATTGTTGTTGAACTGAATTTGAAGTTCGTTGATTATAGTTAGATGATAAATTGTCATTGGTTGATAACGGATCCGATGTTGGAATCATTTGGGACGATTGCAAACTTACGGATAGCGCTCCTGATTGTTGTTGCACACTAGCCTTCGATTGATAGTCGGACGAAACCCCGCCCACGTCATTCGATTGGATATTTGACTGCGATACATCCATTCCAGATGCATTGAATTTATCCGATATTTGATCGAATGATTCATCGGTACCAAAATCTAAAGCACCAAACTGTACGTCCAAATGACCGAAATTATTGATTGTATCACTTGGCATTTCAACAGCAGTTAGAGGAATTTTCGATGGCGGTGGTACACGAGCTCTGGTAGGCTTCCGCGTTGATGTTGGCTGTTGTTGCGATACTGATATTTGATCAACATAATTACTCGCTCCATATGATACAGGATATTGCACCGATGACTGAAATAAAGCGAAAAAAAACCAAAAATAAATCGAATTCTAACTAATATCATATCCCTCATTAAATCCATTACCTGATAAGCATTTAGATTCGTCTGCTGAGTGGAATTTTGCGAAGAGAGTGAATTGAAATACTGCGATTGTTCGGCGGACAATGATGCCGAATTTATCTCCAACGCTTGCCGGAGATGTTGAGCTGCCGATGGCGGTGGATGCATTTCAGGATATTGCACAGCATTATTGTTAATAGAAACAGCAGCCGTTGACGTACTAGATACCACCGTTGTACTATACTGTTGTACAAGTTCATC
Source organism: Symmerus nobilis (assembly GCA_027564815.1). Lineage (NCBI taxonomy): Eukaryota > Metazoa > Arthropoda > Insecta > Diptera > Mycetophilidae > Symmerus > Symmerus nobilis. Next base: position 1,297 of record JANTOP010055886.1, on the reverse strand, counting down.
AGTCAATTGCGATAAATCCTCTAAACCAGGCGGCGCTGACAAATCAGTCGGTGGATTTGGTTGAACGGTACTCGGTGTAAATACTTTTGTATCGGCCAAGGACCCAGTATACTCTTCATTGTCCCAATCACCCCAAGTATCGTCAGCTGATTTATTTTGGTCAACTGCAGCAGTCGCAATTGTATTATCCCACGTATCGACAACCTCATGCGTTTCTTGTGGCCGATTATAATAGTTGTTTCGGTTTGAGTCTCTTGAATTAATACCTCTTGGCCCCATTCTAGGTAGTTGAAATTAAACGGATTCTCTTAATAATTTATAAATGTTACACAAAAATATTACCTTCCACCACGACCGCCCCGACTTCCAAAACCACCACGAAAGCCTCCTCGGCCTCGTCCACCTTGCCACCGATTTTCATTACCACCATACCCACCACCACCACCTCCTCCGGAACCACCACCACCCCCACGTGATTCTGCCGTGTTGCGATCATTTTCACGTGACTCTCTGCCCCGCCATCCGCGACTGTCTGAACCACCGCGGCCGCCTCGCATACCACCACGTCCTCGTGGCCGTTCCCGAACATCACTATTATTATTATTGTTCGAATTGGTGTTGGCGCCATCGTTCCATTCTCCATCACCGACCGCCTCATTACTTCCACTGGCCAATCGATTTTTCTTCTTTTTCGATGATGTTTCAAATGCTCCCTAAACCACAATCCAATAAAAATACTTAATTAATAATTCTTTTGAAAAATTGGACGAAGAGATATCTTACAACTGGTAATGTCTCCAGCAAAAAGATGACAGCTCTATCCATATCATTGTCACATTCGTACAGAGCGCAGCAGACTTCTTCTTCCGAACGCTGAGTTGTTTCCATCAATTTCCCAACCTTTTCATGCATTTTTGGGTCTTCAGAACCGCTGTTAATATCTGTTATTTGGGCGATTCGAATCTGTTCTGCAGTTGGCTAAAGTCAGAATACATAGAATAATATTAATTTCAATTATTTCGGAAGCGTAGCGATTTAAATCCATACAGTAAGGCCTTTATGCATAAATAAGTTTTACATATTCTCAACTTTGAATCGAACAGCTTCAACAACGACATTCGTTAACTTTGCAATGCCTAGTCTTTTAAATATTTTTAGGATTTGAAAAAGAGTAGCCAAGCCAATTTTATAACAAATTGCCCCATCAACAGGTGATAATACCTAATTAAGAACACCCTACCGACCGTAGGTTTCAAGACTAATTTTGCTGTAATTATTGCAATAGTGGAGCCAGAGG
>JANTOP010055775.1:0-23205 GCA_027564815.1 Symmerus nobilis | reverse complement strand
ATGGAGAATACGATGGTGCTCATAACTCAATTTCGTCTTAAGTCGACTTAAGCGGTTAATGCTTGGAGACACAGATTAGTCCTCCATGTATTGCTAATATTGAAATTTATGAGGATTCTTTCATAGAAGAGATCATTGAATAACGTGTTAAAGGTAAAGCAAATGATTGGGTTTTAACTAGAATAAGTACGACCTATGTTAATTTTAATATAAATTGCCTATTCATTTCTAGTCATATAAAAAATCTAGTCACTTGCTCAAAAAAAATGCACGATAATAAATTAATCTCAAGGAGGCTGTAGTGTGAAGAATGAATCTTTAGTTAAATTTCATTGAAAAAAGACGAGAAAGTTTTCATTGCCAATAAAGTTTATGTTTAAAGTGTAGTACGACATCGAATCCTTTGTTAAAGACTTCTTCTTTTCTGATGTTTGTGGCGATAAGAAATCATCTTGCTGCTTTTCAAATTAATCTGGAGCTCATTCACGTGACTGAACGACTCAATGGCTGCGACTTCATCGCCTTCGATTTTAAGCGCGTATGTGGCGATTAACTCAGCCTAGTCAATTATGAATAAATGTTAACAAGAAACGCATTGATTAAATTTAAAACTGATTTCAAAGTATGAAAAGAGTTTTATGTTGTGTAACTTATCTTGAATGAATAGCAGCCAAAATTTCGACATCGTCCAATCGACATTTAAAAATCGAATCGCACAGCTCGGAGAACAGCTTTATATTTCTGTGGTTCGAAGCGTCCGAGTAAACTTACACATAACGGCACGGAGCGGAGCGGAGCGAAGACATTAACGATGATTGCTTGACATTTCGTTTGCGAGCACGAAAATTATTACAGTCGAAAATATGTTCGAACTATTTTTGCCGCGCAGTCTGAAGACTTGAAGCTATGATTAGCTTTGAGTATATGATATTCCCAAGTGCCTTCTATCGCTACAATATTGGCGTCGATTATCGTTGTCGATGGAAAGAACGAGTCAATTTTCTGACTCGAACACACCACATTCAAGGCATATAGATGTTTAGCTGTTTTCAAATGACAGGTTATGTCTGCGTTGCCGCCAGACGCGATCGAAAATATTGCTTTTCTTACAGTAAACTTCAATTTCGATTTTGGTTGTTATTTAAACCAAATATTCAATTTTCGTAGGAAGCCTATCCAAACTATTAAAAGCGCAACGAATGTTTTTAGTTTGGAACTTAATTTTTTACGAGCAAAAATTTATTTACTGTCCAGATAATTTTTCCAAAGTAAAGTTTTAAGTCTTGTAAGGTCATTGAAAGCTTAAAATTAAAATGTCGTTTTATATAATTTGGGATCGAATTTTCATCCGATTCATTAAATTTAAATGAAATTTGGAAATTTCGCAGAAAGCTTCTCCACACTATTAAAAGCGCAGTGAAATCTTTGAGTTTTGAAGTTAATTTTTTACGTTTAAAAATCATTTTTCCATCCAGATAACGATCTTTTAACGAAATTTAAAATTTTACTACAAAATCTCGAAAGCTCATTAAAAGCTTAAAATTAAAATGTAATTTTATATAATTTGGAATCGAATTTTTATCCGATTCATTAAATTTAAATGAAATATGGAATTCTCGCAGAAAGCTTATCCAAACTATTAAAACGCAACGAAAGCTTTATGTTTCTAACTTCATTTTTTACATTTATAAATCTATTTTCTGTCCATATAACGCCCCTTTAATGAAATTTAAACTTTTTGCAAAGTAAAGCTTTAAAATCTCGAAAGCTCATTGAAAGCTTAAAATTAAAAGGTCATTTCTTATAATTTATTAGAATCCAATTTTTATTCGATTCATTAAATTTAGATAAAATATGAAATTTTAACTTGACAACTTTCCTAATCCATTGTAAGCTCAAAGAAAGCTTTAAGTTTCGAAGTTAATTTTTTACGTCTTAAAATCTATTATCCATCCAGATATCGGTCATTTTACGATATTTCAAATTCTCCAAAAAAATGCTTCCAAAATCTCAAAGCTCATTATTTATGCCACATTACAGGGCGGTGGATAAATTTTGCAAGAAGGAGCAACTAAGGACAATGGATGTCTTCATGATAATTTGTCTTCAATTCAATTAAATTCATAAAATCTTTCGTAGAGATTTTAATTTTCCACGGAGCTTTTTAACGAAAATTTTCGATATCATTTAAATTTAATTATTGGGAGAAATATTAGATTCCTCACTGCCTAAAATAATATAGTAATTAAAAGCTTTCGAAGAGCTTTTGGAACTTAAAGCTTTTTCAGGAAATTTTCAATTTCATTGATTTGTTTCATTTAATGGTCCGAATATAACGATTCCTAATGAATGTCTGTAATGGGAGCCATTTAATAGCTCCCAGATATCATATGAGCGTACAACCTTTAAACCCTCATTCCTAAACATTTTATAGATAGAATAATTTCCCAAAATTTTATAATATCGATCGACTTATTAAAAAGAAAAAATAGTATTCCTAGAAAACAATTAATATTTGGTTTGATCGAAAAATTCATTCGTTTTGTTACTATTATATTGTTTGCATAGAAATCTTATTCGTGATCCTTATCTTAAAAACGAATAAACATTCCGAACAAGCCAAATGCAAGTTATATTTAAAATGATTGCATTTCCCGGAATACTTTGCGTTGATAATACTAGAATTGATATAATTTGCCTGATAGGGGAATTCCAATTAACTGTCTTTCATTAAAGTATAGAATAAAAATCCGATATTAGTAGAGTCATTAATATCAAATTTGTATAATACGTAAAATATTGTAGCTTGTGTTATCGATTCTTCGAATTTAAGTTGAATAGAATACCAGAGAACCATAAAGTAAAATGATTGTGAACTGATATTAATAGATACTAAATACCCTAATTTTAATAGGAAAAATTTATAATAGAATAAACAATGGCCTAGTTCTGAGTATAGATTGGAGATGCTTGTATAATGCGTAAGGTGCGTTCAATTAAATATACTCGTACTATTACTAATACAAATGTTTAGAAAAATGTACGCTTGATATTAAAATATTGAAGTCAAAATTTAAGATACTTAATTAATGAAGCGGCATCTGAAAAGATCGAGGCTATTGTTCACCTTAAAGTAGTATAAATTACATAGAAAACAATATTTTCAGTTCACAACGTCTTAATTAATTTGTTAACGAGAAACAGCGTTTCAGAATTCGTTTTAATATCTACAAGTTAATTAGGTTATTTTCAAAATTCAATTATTTTTTTTCTTATGAAGACAAGATTTCATTTCATTTTCTTTTTATTATATATTTTTTTATTTAATTGAGGCCAATAATATTTTGCACGAACTTTTTTTTTGCCGTATTAATAAAATAAATACCTCTACGAGTCAAAGCATATTTTTTCTGTTTTCTTCATTAGAATTAATATTTTTTTTCTTTTTATTTTATATTGCATTCTATATAAACGCAAATAAATTTTTCAATTCTAAGAAGGAAACATTAAATTTGCCAATTTTACTTTTAAATGTTTCGCAGAATTACGCTTGGGCTCTCTCTATTATACAATATTTTATTACGAAGTCATCATTTTAAATGGTTTTTTGAAGTTTTTAACCCATTTAGTACATTATATTTTTTAATTTATTTTGCATACTACTCAACCCGTATACCAATTTAAAATAAACTCCTTTTAGAGAAATGAACACCATCCACCAATCGTTGTGTAAAAATTATATTCTCAATAATTCTTATAGGTTTTCCTTTCAGACAAATTTGGGATACAATTATTACGGCTTATTATAAACGAATTTAATTGTATCTTAATTTGTTAAGAGTATTATTTGAATTTAATTCGTGTTTCAACTGCGGCTCAAGTGTATAAGGGGTACATTATTATATCGTGTATGCCAACATCATAACTTTTTTTAATGTTTTGTTTTTTAGATTTTAATTAAAAGAATAAATAAAAATATGCAAAAATAATTTGCATAATTTGACATCTATGGGAGATTGGATTGCAAAGCACAGGAAATGAATGCCATTTTACATGAAAATAACTTGTTCATAAAAAATTTTTTTTTTAAATTATTATTATTATTACTTTACAATAATACCATGTAGTAGAGAGATCATAAAAACGTAAATGATTTACATCAGACTTAAATCGAATTTATTGTTATGTTTGTATCGTATATTCATCACAAATCGCGTTAATTTTCATAATATCCCCAACAATATTTTTATGATTTCGGTACGATAGTACTTAAGTGTCCGAGACCTAAGATTTATATTTTAATATTACAGAAAGTTATTTATAATATGGAATATTCAGCCTTATTGCTAGAGGGCAATAATTTTATATTTTCCATCTAGACGGAATTATAAATAATCTATCGGACAATTTCCTGGAAATCTGTAGACATTACACAAATATAATGTATAGAGGATTTCCCAATATATTTTTACCAATTAACGTTAATGGTAACCGTATCTTATGAAATATAATCATGCGATCATTTATTTTTAGTACGGAATATGGATACTAAATTCAAAATTAATACTTTATCAACGAAAATATTAGATTTAGTCATGCTTGGTGTAACGGTGAGACTCTTCATAATTTTGAGTCGGTTATGTGTACTACAACCCTTAAAATATTTTGATAAATCCATCGAAATCTATATGTCATCTCTTTAAACATCGTGAGATCGGAATATTTATAAAATATTTAAGATTTTCATGAAAATCGGGAAATTTTATGTATAATCTAAAAATTCGATAAACCAATATTTAGGAAAGTCATGTAATTCTCATCATCATCATCATCATCAGTCATCCAAATCGGGTTTTTCGAACCCCGAATTTTAAAAATTGTCCGAAAATTAAATAACGCGAACTAATATCGAAAAATGGAAAATATGTTGTGATTTCACATTGCACGAAATAATTGATTTCCAAATCCTGAATTGGATTTAAAATTCTTGAGTCATGAATTCATGAAATTTTTAATTTCGATTATCCAGTTCTCCAAATTTTCGTGGAAGGTTTCCAGTTTTTATACAATTGTTTCATTTTTATAAAATTTTCTAATTTCGACATCTTCGGGTTTCCATCGATATTCATGAATTTTTTTTATTTTCAAAAATTTTCCAATTTTTATGTAACTTTCGGATGTTACAAAATTTTACAATTTTCTGTAAGTTCGTCTATTTTTCTGATATTTTGAGAGTTTCAAATTTCTAATTTTTCGAATAATTTAAGATTTTGCATCTTTTCAAGCGAAAGTAGAACTGCAACTGAATTTTTCTCAGAAATTTCAATACTTGACTGATTTTATTCAAATTTTGCAGGCTTTATCTTGGCTATGAAATGAGAACCCACTGACAGTTATTTTATTTTAAAAATTGTGTGTTTTACAGAATGTTGAAAATATGAGTTTTTTCTTATTTTGTTCAAATAAACTTATTTTAAATTCCGGGGCGAATTTTTAAAAACCTCCAGTTAGTTCCAGCCAATAGTACCAACTTTAAAACAAAAAAGAGGCAAGTTGATATTTTTAGTAGTTTCTGAGAAAAATGTACCTCAATTTTCAACGTAAAATGGCAAAATCAATTACCTCCTTAAGATAGAGAATGAGTAGATAATAAAATTTTGATTAAATAAATTATCGAATTAAAGCGATTATAAAAGGTGCACAAACCAAGTATTAAAATCTGCTAATTAATTAACTTCGAATATCCCTTAATCTCCATAAAATACAAAACCAAAGTTTATCGCATATAATTTAGAAAAAAATTAAATTTGTTGAATAATTTATAAAATCACAATTTTTTTATATCATTTTCATTTCTATTAAAATACGGTGAATTAGGTTTTTATTATTATACCTATATGTTGGATTCGATTCGACTGTAACCTCACTACCCCAGATCAGATCCGTAGCGAATACGTCAAAAGTACGGATTCGCATAGATTATGGTGCACCAATGAAACAATTTGTAATTACGGTGTATTGATTTTTCTAGGTAAAAATTGTAGTTTGGATTTCCTGTTAAGAACTCTATTTTTCAAATTCAACATTTTTTTAATTTTAATTTTATTTACTATTTAGCATTTTTCTTACGATTTTATTTTCCACCAATCAATTTCCAAATATTTTACATAACCTCCCTCATCAGCTGTCCATATACAAATTACCAATAAAATGTAAATAAATATCGTTCCCCTCATACTCTCTGGAAATTTACGGACAGTTAGTGCAGTTCACAATAGCACAGCAGTCGTGCACGAATAAAACAGTTGTATCTAATTTTTTTGTAAACAAAAGAGCACGGTGAAATTGAATAAAACAGTTTTCTCAGTTTCGGAGAGAAAGTGCGCTCAACCGTGCTCCAATCGAATTTGACAATAAATTAAATTTGAAGATACATATATCGCCGTGTTGGAAGAAGAGAGTCAGAAGTGCAGTTGGTGCCTCTCAGAATTTATGACGTTCTTCTTCCAACATGGCGATATGTACATATGTATATATATATTACATATGAAACAGAAATAGTTATAAAAATTAAAAATCAACTGCAAAAATTTTACGAAAGTCCTTTTCTATGACCATTACAGTCAGTGATGTTAACATGAGGGTAATTACCTTTAATTAAGGGCATTTTGAAATTCGAAGTGTAAAAGAGTAAATTTTGCAAATTAAGGGCATTTTAAAATTTTAAATAAACTCATTCATAAATTTAATAGTAAAACGCAGCCAGCCAATATCGCAATTTAGTTGCAGAAGCGCTAATTCGGGGAGGGGGGGGGCAAAGGGGGCATTATCAAGGCGTCGAAAAACATTGTTTCGAGAAAAACGCCTTTAAATCATAAGGGGTCGGGACCAGAGGAGGTAAAATTTGCATGTAAAGGCTATAGGCTCCTCCGATCTTCATAAAATTTTAGTATGATACTTTGACTATCTATCAATCTATCTATCTTTTACTACGTGTATACATACTATCGAAAAATGTAAAAAGAAAAAATCGATATTTTGAAAATTTGTATATGAAATAGTTTGTGTCTATTATCGTTAATAATATCGTTCGCCCCCCCCCCCCCCCCCTCCTTGAAGAGTTTCTTTGAGCCCCCTAAGAATTTCTTGAATTGGCGCAACTGGACCGGGGGGTACTTAAATTTTATAAAAACATAAAATCTATTTTTCGGTTTAAAGGTAATTAAGGGCGGTTTTCAAGCTTGTTGAGGGTATTTCATTTGGCCTGTATTAACATCACTGATTGATTACATTACTTTATTTTTTAATATTTTTGATTGTCTGTTCATCTATTATAATATAAAAAATAAGTTCACAAAAATCAACGCGTGGGTCATTTAAAAATCCTGCGTGGGTCAGTGTCTGACCCGCGGGTCATAGGTTCACCATCACTGGTCTAAACACAACTATGTTTGTAGCGAATAAAGAACATGGCAAAAGTCATATGGTGATACAGTTCTTATAGAAAAAAGTGGTATTTCGCCAGGACCATGCACTTGTTCTGTTCTGTAAAAATTCAATTAATTGGGCTACCAATCATTTCCGATCTGGCGTATTCTCAAGATCTGGCTTCTTCTGATTTCCAAATCTGAAAAAATTACTCACCGAGTTTGCGACCCGTGAAGAAGTCTAATAGGAAACCGAGGAGTCACCCGGCCTAAATAAATTTTTTTCAAATTTAAGCATATTTTATAAATGTAAAAGCCTTGAAAGTCTTAGAAAACCATTTTAATAAGATACTTACTAAAAGAAATGCTAAGAAACACAGACGTTTTTGTAATACACATATAGATATATTCTTTCCTGGGGATTTTGTGCCTACCTTACCTAAAAAAAATTTAAGTTGACAGCCAAAACGAATGCATGTGGTTAAATCGCGATGACTTCCTCCAAATCTTAAAGAGCCGACCTTATTTCTGTAAAGAGAAATATTAAATCTGTCAAATATTAAAATCTCTCTCACTTTGTTCGCCTAAAATTAATGAATCGATTGGTTTTTCATAAAAGAAAACAAATTAATAAAACTAAAATAAATTATAGCGTTTTTTGAAGGACTTAAATATGCGTGACCATCCACAATAAGTGTTAAGCCTACTTAGTGTGTCAATAAACGGGTAATAAAAGTAAGTACGGTTTTGGATACATGAAAGTATGTAGAATTACATAAAGTATGTCAGAAAATTTCGAAAATTTTCGCACACTAGTTGGATTTTCTCGTGGACGGTCACATATTTCCTCACAAGAAAAGTATATCAATCTTTTTTGGTAATTTTATAAGGCAACAAATGTAATAGGGTTTTCTTCACATCAAATTCGCATTATTGCAATTTCTATACAGAAGCTTAATGAGATTTTTAAAATAAAAATTTCTTATTGACATTTTTCCGAGAAATGAAAATAAGGAAAATTGGAAAATTTATTGAAGAAATTAAGAGATGAGCAATCTAACAAGGGAGAACTTTAATTTTAGATGGATATTGAAGCCAGAAATGTTTAGAAATTTTTTATAATAGTCTGAAGGTACTAGGTAAAGGATTTTCTTTGGATGAAATTTGTATTATTGCATTACTTATACAATTTTATTATTAATATTTTTTTATTTTACTTTATAATAAATCATATACCAAATTATTTTATTAATTTATTCATAGCCGAATCCGAATCTTAAGTATAATCCGGGATGAAAAAATATAGTTTGACTTATTTTAAGGATTTTCTTTTATTACCATCTATCTTTACACTGAACTGCTGAAAGTTATAGTCAATGAATTTCCATAACTTAAAACTATCTTGAACGAATGAACTGAACTAATATTAATGATCAAATAGAATACAGACTTTTTAATTCTATAAGCCGACCACACAATTTAAATAATAATAAAAATTATAATTTAAATGGTTTTTCTGTGATTGCGTTTCTGGGAGATTCCGTATAAAAATCGTGCTTTCGAAAAAATACACGGGGCAAGAAGAAAAAAATGAATAAAATTTTACGTGAATGCTCAACCTTAAAATATTATTTGTGTAACATTATGGAAATTAAATGGGATTAATTTAATTTTTTTTTTATTTTCATGAATGGACTTTTGGAGACTAGTGTGGACTGTTTGTTGATTAACCATATAATATTTATTATACGACTACACACTCCATCCTTATACAGAGATATTCTTTATTTAGCCCATATATTTTAATTTCTGAACACAGAACCACGAATATGAATGAAATGTGAATATGAATAAAATTAAACTATTATTAATTCAAGCATATAATTAGGTTTTACTATAATAATGCTCTCTTTTATCTTGAATAAAATACTGTTAATATTATTTTTAATAAACCAATTTATATTTTGATACAATCATCAATTTCAATTCTCTATTTCAAAAGAAAAATATTTTAATGAAATTTTCATTACCCACGCATGGCATTCTTTAATTGGTTGATATTTCTCTTAATTTAAATCTCACCATCAGATTTTTACTACGAAATGTTGTTCATATTTTATTTTATTATTTTTTTTTAATTTTAATTCATTGAAAATCATTGTTACAAACATTACCACACTCACGGTATTTATGTATATTATTGTTATGTTTTTGTTTTCTCATATATCGAGGAATTTAAATGATTTTTTGTCTGGTTTTTTTAGTGATGATGTATGGTGTTTTATTCGATTAATACAGAACCACCCACATCTAATACCGGCCGGCCACCGAATTTATCCGTTTGATCATTTTTACGATAGAGAAATAAATTGTTTAGTGGGTAGAGTAGTGAGTAGGCTCTTTACGGAAATATTAATGAAAATAAAAATACCCAAACCGATCCATAAAAATAACGTTTCCATGTCTGAAAATCCCGAGAGCGTTTGGCATATAAGGAAAACGTTTTATCAAAATATTATTTTCTCTGTTTCAGTTCGAATATAAAATTTTTAATAAAATCGGGTAAGGGTGGGGTTTTATAGGGAACAAATCAATTATAAATCAATTCACTTAATAAATCTAAAAAAATTAAATTTCACTCAAGGAATTATTAATAGGAAATTTGTAAACAATGTAAATGTAAAGTCAGTCAGAAAATGTATTCAAAAGTTCATTGAGTAACAAGTTTGAGTAACAAAATAGTTACTCTAGAAAAATTGCAAGAAAAATACAAGTTAAAAAGTTGACAAAACATGTTTTTCCTCTTTTTCTAAATAACTATTTGGTAGAAATATTAGCACAATACTATTAATCTGACACCGTCTTAAGGGGACATGCAACCCAAGTGAATAAATAAATAATATATTCAATATTCAATTGATTTCTCTATTTTAATTGGCCGTAAAAACTACTCATATTTATTTATCAACAATAGCTTAAAAATGGCCCACTTTCAAAATGCTCCTGGGAGTTCATTTTATTTTCGGTTTTAATTTTTTATACGAAACTTTTCGTACTTTTATAAGAAACAAATTGTACAGACAGGCTTTTAATAAACTTTTTTTAAGAAGTTATGACATATTTACTGCGACTTGACACAAAAAACCGAGAAATCGACTATTTCCGGGTATTTTGTGCAATATATTGTTAATAACTTTGTTAAAAAACAATATGTCAAGAGTCTGTATACGATTTCGAGTTGTTCGTAGTATTTTTCTGATTACGTCAAATAAATATAGTCAAATCGCATGAAAATTGACCGCCCAACATCATTTTGAATCTTGGAAAATTTGAAAAATAAATAGTGGAAGTAAATCGATATAAAGATTTATTTTGATAAAATTCGCATCTTAAATTCTACATTTGCACGGGTTTCAAGTAACTTATTTTTTTCCCAAAACATTTTATTGAAAATATTTAGTTGATTTATATAGTTGATTTTGAACCGATTACCACTTGTTTTTGTGAAGTGACCTCTACATTTTTCAAGCTGTTTTTCATCCGCGAAAATCCGGCTAGTTGAACGCTAAGTTAAGCCATTTCGATCATTAAAATAAACGCCTTGCTAACTTATTTTTCTAAATTAAACATTTTAACGGTAACTGGTTCTAGATCTAGACAGTTCAAAAAATACATTTTTTAATTTTATTTTTAAAATTCACATAATAATGCAAGACATAGTTCAACTACTTACAAAAGCTACCAAGAAATATAAAAACTTTTTACCACAACAGGCGCTTTATGATATAAAAATCAGTTTGCAATGTCTATTACGTAGGTATATCATATGTGTTTGCTTTACAAGAGAACATTACTCAGTCCTATTACTCGAGTGCATGCCGAATATTTTCTTTGGTCGGAAAGAAATGTAAAAACGCAGAAAGTTGCTTTTGACAGTAAGAAAAATAATTAAAAAATTAAATATTTCGGAAATCGGGGCATTTGATCCCGGATTCACGATTATTTTCTTCGGATTCAAAAAATTGTAATGATGCGGGGAAGTTTATAAATTAGTTGAGGAAAAGTACAAAAATATCAAAAGTAAACTTTTAGTTCAAAAGTGTTGTGAAAACTTAAAAGCTCCCATATAGCTTCATTTGTTAACCCTTATTTTTTAGGTTCTAAAATATATTTTCTATCCAGATATCCATCCTTCAACAAAATTTCAAATTTTCCAAAAAAAATCTTCAAAAATCTGTTAAACTCACCGAAAGCTAAAAATTAAACTGTCTCTTTATATTGTTTGGAATTGAATTTTTATGCCATTCATTGAAATATGAATTTTTCGCAGAAAGCTCATCCAAACAATTAAAAGCTCAACGAAAGCTCGAAGTTTCAAACTTATTTTTGTATGTTTAAAAAATCGATTTTCTATCCAGATAACAGCCCAATAACGAAATTTCAACTTTTTCCTAAATAAAGCTTTAGAAATCTCATAAGCTCATTAAAAGCTTTAAATTAAAATGTCATTTTATATAATTATCTATGATTGGAATAGAATTTTTTTTCAGTAAATTTTCAGTCATAGTATTTTTAAGATTTTTTTTTTAGAATATTTAAGCTCATTTCCAAGCTTTATTTTATCAACATTTTATACCTATTTATTTGTCATACAAAATAAAAATTTATAATAATGATTCAACTTTATGACTAAATTGAGAATGATTTGAAATATTTTTATTGAATTTTGACGAGGATTAACATCTAGTTTCTTCATTGATGGATAAATAACACAAGTCAACAAAATAAAAAAAAAAAAATTGAGTTTATATTTAAACAAATAAATTCTAATTCTATACATAGAATAATAACCAAAATCTTCATTTATTGTTTAAAAAGTTTGCTTTTGCTTTTTTTTATAATGAGAGCATGATGGGAGATTGCATTTGGGGTTTGATACGAGAAAGTCCATACAAATATAGAAGAAGGCCAGAAATATTCATTTTTGAACTTCGTTTATCAATTCTTTTATATTTATAGAAAATATTGATTTAATCAAAATTGATTTAAATGCGAAACTGAAGTTTGATTAAATGTTATTTACAACTAATTTTTGAGATATAATAGGTAATTTTTCTTATAATCCGAAATATCGTTCTGGTTTCTACAAAAGTAAACTTTATCTAATAAAACTATTTTTCCTTTAATTAGTTACATGGAAGAAATAAGAATCTGGCATCTAGAACTCAGACTCAAAATTCGTGTTGACCTGTGTAATCTAATTCAGCAGCAATGTGATATATTAACTCGTTAATAGGGTTCAAACAATGTATATAATTACATTTTGATACGTAATAGCAGTACAATGTTCAAATACTTCGATATTCCAAGACCATATTTTCAAAAGTTAAACCTTCATTATTTTTGTAAATATTTACGTAAATTTCATTCTGTCAAATTTGAATTTTTCTAAGAAACTTGTGCCGTAATTGATTAAATTAGTAAACCATTAATTTGTTTATCATCTTTTACAGGTTTTAATTCGTTCTGATGAAAATCCTGATGTGTGCCGTTTCCAAGGTAAGAATATACCTAAAGGTGTAGTAAATATTAATTTTATTTGACCATATAAATGTTACATAAATAAAACGAAAATGAACACGCTATTTTGGCCGTAATAACAATTTCATTGTTATTGTTAAAAAAAATTGTTTTTAATTAATTTTCATGTGTAGCGGAATTGCTATATGTTTTATAGAATCAAATTAAATTCAGCACAAATTAAAAGGTACCAACTACCCATATAAATTTTATTACAAAATTTGATGTAGATATTATGTAAAAATGCACCTTGATAATTAAATTGATTCCCACATACGAATTATATTTGACGACCTAACCTAACATTCCACATAATGTAACACATTCTTTGCCTTCAAATAAAACCATTTGATAACGCAGCATGATTTTATATTCGAACGAGAAATTGATGTAATGTATTGATATTAGGCGGATGAGATTTATCTTATTGTATATCGATGAGCATAATATTTCCTATTCATTCCTCCTATCATTAACCAGCCATGGAGTGGGTGTATATGTTGATGAGTAAATATTTCACTGAAATTTTCCCTGTTCGATGTTCTGAATGCAAATTTAGACAAAACAAACAACCATCAAGGAAATGCTTCCATCACATCATATGATATTTGCATGACGATGTTTGAAACTACGTATGTTTAGCTGAACATTTTTTTGCTTGTAGAAAACTCTTTGATAAAGTTGTATATGAAATAATCTTTAGAAAATTACGTTTTATATTATATTATCCGCACTTTTGTTGCCAAATCTCAATTATTTTTAGCTTAAAAATTATAACCGGAACTTTGATGAAATATTTGGACACCCTAGTTCCTAGTAAAAGATTTATTTCGTAGTAAAAAATAGTAGAGTAGGTATATTTATTTATGTGTGATATCGAAATATAAATAAAATATCATGAAACATTTTCAATGTGGGTATATCTGTTTAACTGTGGAAAGATGGTATAGGTTGATATACGAGTATGCACTTTCAGTAATTCTATGAACAAATCTATAGAAATCTATTCTTTGGTCAAATTAAATTGGGGGTTGAGATTAAAACCGACAACTCATAGAATATCAACATTCAAAGATCTACTCATAAATTATCAGAACCGAACATCTTTCTACTAAGCAATGATTCAAATTTCTTAAAATTATTGATCGATGGAATTTTTCCATTGGATATCATTTGCCAAACAACGGAATTTTCCAGAAAATATACGATATACTGATACCGATGAAAATATACGATATGGATGTTGTTCAAGTACTTGTATTCTTCACTTATAGGTACTTGTAAAGATATATAAAAGAAATTGTGCAATTTCCTTGAATTTCTTTCAGGAATACATATTAAATGTCATCTTCCTCTTCGCTTCATATAAAATATATTAAGAAACTAAATAAATATTCTTGGTATTTAAAAATATTCATTATTGTCGAATTCGATTGGATTTCAGTGAAGCTCATCTTTCACTAATGTGTTCAAATTTATCATTATATAAAGAGAGATGCAAATAGAAAGTGTACTTCACTGAAGTCAATCAATCAATCAATCGAATTCGACATAAAACAATCTATGCGAAGGTTATCGATGCACGTTTTCTACCAACACATCTGTTCTATGAAGAAGTATCTTTCACTAGAAGTTATCTCAACCAAAATCTAACAGAAAAACATCACCCTTTATAAAGAAAACCCCCTTTGCCCCTTGGACGCCCCTTGGACAAAATTCTATACTAAGAGTAGCTATGGCAAGTCAAGTCATGGGAAAAAATTCGCTCCGGATGAGAATCAGGTTTAATGAAAGAATGAAAGCTAATGAATTGAATTGAACACAATTATCATGAAGGCATTCATTGTGCTTGTTTGACCTTTCTTAAAAAATTCATCTATCTCCCAGTTATTTTGCATAAATATATTCTTCCAATGAACTTTCGAGATTTTTGGAGCGTTTTTTTTTGTGAAAATTGACAATTTCGCGAATGGATCGATATCAGGTTAGAAAATAGATTTTAAAACGTAAAAAATTAAGTTCGAAAGCTTTCGTTGTGCTTTTAATAATTTGGACAAGTTTTCTGTGAAAATATCATATTTCATTTAATAAATCGGATAAAAATTCGATTCCAAATTATATAAAACTTCATTTTAATTTTAAGCTTTTAAGGAGTTTTCGAGATTTTTTAAGTTTTTTTTTTTTTTTGAAAATTTTGAATTTGGAAACGTTATTTTTTTACTTCAGACAATGTACTTAGATTGTATTGATTTCATAAATATAATAATCTAGAATTTGATTCTATCGTAAGCAAAATCTAAATATAATAAGATTCAACTTACAAGGAAGGTCCTTCAGGTCTCCCTCAGGCCTCCGATTGCGATAGTTTTTGGATATGTTGTAGATCTCGAAAGAATAAGAGACACGTATTTTTTGTTAGCTGCCCAAATTGATATTGAAGGGGTGAATTCCAGCCTCAAAGTTGAGGGTGCAAACTGGTAATTGTGCTGCTTAACATAGAAGGAGTGCACCTATCAACACTAAATAAAAAGTAAAATGTTTGTTATGTTGAATAATGAAAATATTATATCCTACTTTCCAGGTGCCCCCCACTTGGGGGGTAAGCCACCCCTAAACGTAATTTACATTTACCTCTTTTCAATATAACTCATCGAATTATCACCCGATTTGAACGAAACAAATTTTAAATTTTATTGTTTTTAAATCTCTAGTTGACCATTTATTTGGTTTTCCCCTAAACGAAAAATGAGGGGTGAACTACCCTCCAAAGTGAAATATCTGTTTCTAGCAGGTAAAATGGTTCAAGATGGTGTCCGATGTTAAAGTGATATATGGGGGAGTGGTTTGTTGGGTCAAGCTGAATCTAGAAAAAATGTTGAAAAAAATCGTCACGTAGCGCTGATGGTAAAAAATCAGTGTTTTGTCAAAAATAAAAAACGGCATCTGACTTCAAGGCTATATATGGGAAAGTTATGACATGATTGAAATGGAGTTGAGGAAAATGCCGCCGCCTACCAGTAGATAGCGCTGACAGTCGAAAAAAATATTTTTGCGAATTATGCAAAGTAGATGGTGGCTTATGTCGAAAAAATATCCCAAATTTTACTCTCGACGAAATTAATCAGCATGCAAAAGTGCACCGTACACACATATACAGTAGATGGCATCGTGTGTCAAAAAAATGTACTTTGACAAGAATTTCGCTTCGGTTGCGTGGGATCGGAATGTAATGCACTACAAAGTTGATTCCTACATGATTACCCATCCATTGATGTACATAACAATATGTAGTTTGGTTAACCATTACACGAAGGCGAGAAAAAAATTTGTCCGGGAGAGATAGTGTTAACCGGAAATTGACTCTAGTGATTGCAATTCATGTAGCAATCGATTTCCGTTAGAATTTTTTCGCTAGCCCTCCTAATAAAAAAGTCGAGATTTCAACAAAAGGGTGTGGTGCCCACCAAACTCTTGAAAACGGGACATTTTGACTTTCAAGATTTCAAAATAGTTTTTTCTATGAATGTTCCGAAGATAGTTGCTCTACAACACAAAATGAAAACATTTTGAAAAAGTTAACCCCTTCATTCCTTTTGGACTAAAAGTAGATTTATCAGAAAATCGTGTCTAGCGGAGTGGGGGAGGGGAAACTTGTAAATTTGGATAGAGAATGGAAATACCTATCGATTGATACTGAATGCTTGGAGGCAGTCACATAAAAAATTAAAAAAAAATAAACTCAAAATTTCAAATTTTTTTTTGTCGCCGATTTTTAAATTTTCTATACGAATTATATGGGCCCTATGCAAATCATATGATAATGATAGGAAACCTGTATAATAACTGCCTTGAATTTTATATTGGGTTCTTATTTTATATAAGCGAACCGTTGATTAATTTCAAAATAAAAACTTGTATTTTTAATTTTAACATTTAATGTGGCTTAAAACACATACATAATAGTTTTTCCAAATATCCTATCTTGCCTATCCCATCCCTTAAGATATTCATCAATTTATCCAAGAGTTCTCGGCAAAAACTAGCGGAAAAAAACGAAAAGAGGAAAAAAAGTAGAAAGAGCCACAGCCTGGACCGAGTGGCGTTAGACCAGCACGCATGCTGTTACAAATACGATTCCAGTGAATCATAAGATTAATAAAATACAGGAAAAAACCGAAAGGTACCAATTTTGATCGTTCAAAATAATAAATTCTTTTTGTTTTCTTCTCAAAAAATATTGATTTCCCCTTTACTATTTACTATTTTTTATGATTTCCGAGCTAAAAACAAAAGTTAAATCGAGTTAAAGGATCTAGGACAATGGCTGTAGATCAGAATCTTGAAGAGATAGAAAGTTGCCTATTTCGGCAACTAAAATAGTGGCCAAAAGATTAGGCTATATTTTCCTAAAAGAACGGAACTTCCTATCTCTTCTAGATTCTGAGCTAGAGCTCAAAATTTCCAAAAGTGGCTCTTTCGCCCACTCTACCCTATATGTATTCCGTATTTCAAAACTTCTCTTCTATATGCTTGTTTGTTACTTTTACAAAAATAGTTAACATAGCCGAATTATTTATTTTAGTACTTTCAGGATCAAATCACTCGCGGATAGTTTCTCTTATAAGGATTTTTTAATCTACTCGGGGGCTATCATATCCCTTTACGTTAATTATATCCCACAAAACAATTATCCGCTAACTACTTGTTCCATCCGTCCACATAAATAATATAATATATAGGTATACCAACTTCTTTCCATTGAGTTGATTCAAGTTGCCTCAAAATATTCATTTTCGTATAAAATGTTTGCTTAATATATAATTTATTTATAATATTGTAGTACATATTGTATTAAATATACCTACCAAAATACTACCAGCCAAAAGCATAGCCACAACCACATAGAAAATAATAATATCGGTTCAGAGCTTTTGTCACAAGCAAACAAGTTTCAGTTTAGCAAATGAATTCGTTCGCGATAGACTTATTCTGTAGAAGAACACGTAACAGTAATAAGCAGACAAACTTATTCATCCTACGGGTCGGTTAGATTTTTATTTTTAATAAAAAAAAATAACGGAACGGTAACATAATAGTTCTGTGAAAAAAGTTGCAAAATATCTACAAATAATTTAATATAGATTAAATTATATTTTTTTTGTATATAAAGGTAAATTTAAAAATTAATTAAAATCGCCAATATTTCAAATAAATTGAATAAAGTGAGAATGTAAATTTATTAGGACGAAAAAATTGTATAAACGGTTTTGTTAAGTTTTTTTTTTTTCTGTTTGTATAACTAAAAGAAATAAATATAATTCAAAAAGAAAATTTATTCATTTTATATAAGAGAAAATAATTCATTTGCTTATTTTATAAAACAACTTAATTTTCACAGTACGGGGGAAAAATATAAAAAGAAAAAACACCGAAAAATTCTGCCCGATAGCAAAATAATTTTTTTTTTATTTGTGAAAATATAAAAAGAAATATTATAAAGAAATAATATAATTTAAAAACAAAAAAAAAATATTTTAAAAGAAATAATTCTTTGAAATACAGGGAACAAAAAGAAATACAATTATATTATACTTGGAATCAAAAACCAATTTTTTTTTTAAAAATACAAGAAAGTGAGTGGAATATACTTCCTTTTTTATTTATTTTTTCGTCTTTTTATGTATAGTATTTAAGTAGGTATATAAATCTATCAATGTATACTCTATCAAGCGAATTAATAACTCAAAATTTGGCCCAAGTCAATTGATATTACCAGTTGTTAAATATTTTCAACTGGTTGTATCAAGCTGACCTTTATTACCTGGATATTTTGCTATAAAACAATGATGTTTTTATTTAAAAATCAATAAAAAGAAATTTACAAATTTATCAATTCATTTGTCGGAATTGCTTTGCCCGATACAGTCTATTTCATTTGCCATTGCTTCGAAAAATCGTTTGATGAAAAAATCATTTTTCTTCAGCTCCTTCTTGGAAAACACTGGTTACACGTTGTCTTTCTTCATACCCATCCCCGTCTTGTTAATCTGGTTTTCTCAGTATATTTTTATAGAATCTTTATAGATATTACATACCCACGATGAAATTATGTATTTACAGTATAGTTTAGTCGTAAGTCTGTAAAATAAGTAAACATAAGAACCGAGAGAGAAAATACCAGACTCTGAATTCCATAAAAAAAAAAAAAGATTCGATAATCTTCAAGTAGACCGAACGGTTTCAGATTATTATTGTGAAAAAAGATAAATAAAAAATGCCAAGAAATAGTGTTGAATGTGTTTGATGGCGATTGATTGTTCAGTTCAGCCAATCCACATTTTTCGTTTGAGACCATAAATTATTCTTGTGATTATTTTTTTTTTTTATTTATCTTCACCAGTTCCTGTGAAACACAGAAACAACTATGAACCCAAACAAAAATATATGATTTTGATTAGCAACAACCAAAAAAAAAGTAGAAGAAATCGTATTTAATTACCATACAGTATCTTTTATTCATTTAAATATATTTTATTTTGTTAACCTTTTATATTTATATTTTTCTTTTCTGTTCGCAAAAAGTTGCAAAAAGCCACCGAGTTTATTTATGATAATTTCTAAAGATTTAACAAAATATATAATGGAAATTTATTTCTGCCAAATTCTTACAAACCGAAATAAAAATTATACTCGAATTTCATGGAAAAGTAAATAAATTCTTTTCACCGGTAATATAAATAGACATTCAAAATCAATCCTTTCATATATTCTGGTGGTGGTGGGTATTATTAGCAAATTGTAGAAGTAGAATGTTAGGTAAATAAACGAGAAACTCTTTTTCATAAGAAAAAATTTGTTTTAATTTAATTACCAGACAAATAAAGATTTCGTTGAATTTTTAAATTAAATATTGTATATGGTACGGTAATATTTCTTTAATGTGAAGCAAGTTCGTTCCTAAGAAGCGTATAATATCTAATAACCGCCCTCATTGGTATTCGAAACCTCTGGCCAACCTACTGAATCGAAAGAATGCTGTCTATCGCAAATATTGCAAAGGCGAAATCGTAGTGACTACCTGCGGTATGCTACATCCCGAAAGCATTTTAAAATATGCCAAGAGGATTTATACGGATTCCGAAAGAATTCTGGTCTTATGTCAAAAGCAAAAGGAAAACAACTGGTTACCCTTCGACTATGCATTTTAATTCGCGCACATCCTCGAGCGTCGGTGATATATGCAGTATATTCGCTTCCTTCTTCCAAGATGTATATATAGACAACTCCTGAAATCGACTTGGGTTCCATTACGTTAACTGTGGCCGAAATATAAGAGGCGATTAGGGAGAGTTAGTACTTTTCAAAGTTCAAAAAATGGCCAACATTTTCCATATTTTCACTCCTTGACAAACCAAAAACATTGTTGTCAAGCCGTTTTTTGAAATTCGTATTGGTTTCAAAGTAAGTAAGTATGCTCACCTTTATCTATGTGTGAACATAATCTTTAAAGTCGATTTTCTCGAAACTATGTTTCGAAAGTGGGTAACAGGTAGCACTCGAAATTGGGTGAACCGATTTTTTTCTGCTTGAAGAATATAAAATTGTGTAGTCTCTCTCGAATGCTTTTTTCAAATTTCAAATTGTAAATATTTTTTTGAGCAATTTAAATCCGAAAATTTTGCCCAAAAATCGACAACTCAAAATTTGAAATTCTGCCATTTTGTTCAAAATCGAAAAATCGAAAAAGCATTCAATTCAGCATTTTTAAGTCAGATAACCGAAATTCGAGATTCATCTGGTACCGCAAAATGCTGGATTTTTCACACGGCCTGAATGAGATGATCGTCGAAGGATAATACTTGTATAAGTCTACACCTTCCTTTAATTTCTTTTAATACTCAAATATATGCTCTTTCATTTGCTGGAAGTCCCATTATCCTCAGTATAAAATTAAACCGAAAAAAAAAATCACAAAAATATTTCCAAATTCGTACAAAAAATCCTTTTTAAAAGTATTAACCCGCCTTAAGGAGTTAAACGTTAACATAGGAAGCGACCTGACTATGTTTCACCAAAGTTCGTTCCGCGATGCTCCGATTCGCTAGCGGTTCCTCTTTGCGTACTGTTTAATAAGTCCTTATCGACGGGTGTCTGTCCAGCTCGATGGAAACTTTCACACGTATCCCCAATTTATAAATCGAGTTCGAGATATGTCATTTTAAACTATAGGGGTAGATATCAACACGGATTTTTAAAGGTCGGTCAACTGCTACCAACTTAACTCAGTTTATTAACTTTACTTTAAGTGCTATTGAAAAGGGAGAACAAGTAGATGTTGTGTATGCAGGTATGTGTAAGGCTTTTGACAGAGTTCATCATAGAACCCTGATTCATAAATTACGCATTGTAGGTCTACACCAGTGATAGCGAACCTATGACCCCCGGGATTTTTAGGACTTACGCACTGACCTACGTATATGTTCAGTAATGGTCATAAAAAAGGACTCATGAAAATTACGAATTTTTTGTGCGCTTAGAAAGCTTTAAATTTCGGTTTTAAAGTTATACGTTTTAAAAAAATCTATTTTCTATCGCAATAATTAATTGTCAATAATTTAATGAAATTTAAAATTGTCTGAATAGAGCTTTAAGAAACTTCCAAAAGCTTATCCAAAGCTTTTAATTCCAATATTATTTTAGTCATCTTCAGATAAATAAATTTAAATGAAATTGGAAACGTTCGTTAAAATCTCTGTGGTAAATTAAAATCTCCAAAAAAGCGTTACATTTCAGATATAAAATAAATACGTTTTGAAATCGATTTTTTATTCATGTTAACGAAATCTCAAATTTTCTGATAAAAGTTCTACAAAATTTCAAAGTGTTTATTAGGAGCTTTTAATTAAAATGCTATTTTTTTCAATCCCGAATCAATTTTTTATTAAATTAGTTCGGGAGAAAGCTCTGTGGGAAATTTATAACTCTAATAAAGCTTTGCGTTTAAGATTTCAATTAATTCATTTTGATGTCGTTTTCATATCAAATTAATTCACTATGTTTTAACGACTTTTTCCCGCCTATTCTATACTTTTCCCGATTTCATATCGACTTTTCGGAATTTAAACAATTCCAATAAGTTTTTCTCTAAATTCTCCCGAATTTTGGCTGTAAAAAGCCTAAAATATCAAAGATTGTCGGGAAATCGAAAATGTAATAGAGTAAAGTAATAAATTTAGTTTTTCGTACTTAGTTTTTTCTTTTCAAGTTTTCAAGATCTATTTTCTATCCAGATAACGGTTCATTTACGAAATTTCAAATTGTTCCAAAATTAAGCTTCAAAAAGCTCGAAAGCTCTTAGAAAGTTTAACATTAAATGTCATTTTAGAAAATCTAGTACACGAGGTGCCAATTGCTTATTTTTGACATTTTTCTATCGAATGTTAGGCACTTTCTGGGATAAAGGCTGTTGGAGATGTTGACCGCACGCCACTAATCTCCTCCCTCCTTTCCATGTGACGCCACTGACCTAGTGACCCACGAGCAAGTGCTAAAAAAATTACCAAAATTTTACCCACTTTTCAAAAAGTTTCGCCATCACTGGTCGACACCCATCCTTACTGGACCGGATTCAATCGTATGTTAGCATTTGCTCTCAATTGGTAAAGGTACGCAGTCATGAATCCGAAAAATTCCAAGTTAGATTCCATTATTCTAAGTGTCCCACAGGTTAGTCATTTGGGGCCATTCTTATTTCTTTTATTCGTTAACGACATCCCGAAGAAGATCAGATACGCCAATTGTCTGATGTATGCAGCCGACTTGAAATTATGCGTTCCGATAAGGAGCATTAACGACTGTAAATTGTTACAACAGAGCCTTGATTCGTTGTCAGAGTGGTTTTGTGAGAACAACTTGAGGCTTAATATCAAGAAATGTGTTTTTGTTAACTTTCATCGAAAAGCGAACCTTTTCACTTCTCTTACTCGATCAAGGTATTTTATTCGATGAAAAGCCTACATTTACAAAGCATTATGAATTTTTCATTAACTTATTTCTGGGAAACGGCTGAGAATTGCGCCCTCCTACTTGCACTTATTATACTCCTGTTTATACCCTACATGCCCTAATAGCACAAATACATTTTAAAGACGTTGGATATATGTCTCAAAACAATATTTATAATATCTAGAAAACATCA
>JANTOP010055664.1:10225-23213 GCA_027564815.1 Symmerus nobilis | reverse complement strand
TTGTGTTTACGTATAGCAACTTTTCCGCACTATTAGAACTCGATCGGCCGACTTTCGCGTTTTTCACTCCACCCTAATGTATACCCCCTTAAATTTCCGCCCCTTAAAGTCGATTCGGGAACATCAATTTTGATCCACTTCTCACAAATATTGGTACAGTCTCTTTGTTTCATATCTTCTAGATAAAAATTATCCTATTTATGCCTGAAATAATCGATCAAATAATCGATCGAAGTAATTGTTTTCTGTCGAGTTCTCCATAGATTGTAAGCCTAGCCATATATTAGAAGCCAAATTTTAATTTTCATAAAAGTAAGGCCTAATGGTGCCTTCAGACCAAAGATCATCATACCAAACTGTTAATTTTTGTGGATGTAAAGGTGTTTCAAGAATAGCATGCAGATTTTCAGTGTACCTACTCCAAATGCGGCGATTTTGTTAATTTGTCAAGTTGCTTTAAAACCCAATAAGCAAAATGTCTATACTCTATGCATGGATACCATAAATCATGGTTGCTCAAGTAGAATTATCTGAAGGGTAATGAAAAAATATTTGAAAATTGTTCCTGGCAATTTAGAAATATATATTAAAAAGTCATTTTTATGACTCATTTTGATAATTCTCCGCTTTTCTACTTAATTCATATGTTAGTTCCTATTTTGCAATAAAAATAATTGTACGACTTATTTTTATAATTTCCTTCTTTTTTTTTAAATTCGTAGGTTAATTTTTGTAATTGAAGCCTACGAATTGTTCTTTAATTACAAAACAAAAACAAGAATTACTGTACGACCAATTTTGATGACCATCTTCCGGATTACTTTAAATTCAAATTCCCATGCCAATTTTAATTATATTCATTTTTATATGGGGATAAGAAAATATCCTTGGTGTTAGTCGCTGAGGACCCCTAAATGGTCGTTTGGTTCAAGTTCTTGAGTCAAGTGAATTTTATACGTCTTCGAATGCAAATGTTTATATCGAATATGTCCTGTAATGTCATCAATTTTTTAAAACGACGTGTGAATTATTAGACACACGTTGATTGACAGCATTAGCACAGCTGTGACTGGAGCACTTTATAGATTAATATGAGTCTACCGTGACGTCTTCGATGTTAAAAGATAAGAGACCATAGCGTACATTAACACTTCCTCGAAATGTATATATGCAATATGTGCATAATAACATATTATTTATAGAATTTTACGTAAAAATTTACAATTGAAACATATGATTTAATTGTCAAGATTCCATATAATTTTAGCCGAACAAAATGAGAGAGATTTTAAAATTTGAATTTCTCTTAATAAAATAAAGTTCCGCTCTTTAAGATTTGGAGGAAGGCACCACCATATAACCAAATGCATTCCTTTTAGCAGTCGTCTAACATTTTTTAGGTTAAGTGGGCAAAATCATAACTTAAAATGCTATGATGATTTGCCGAACAATATTCAACGCAAATATTAATTTTGGGGGAAGTCAGAGAGTTCCAAATATGAGTAGCACTGTAATATATAGTTTTGTCTTTAATCTGTATAGATTTACACAGACGCACAATTGCTGATCTGTCGTACTTAGCACACTTACCGTATACGACATTTTTACCCAAATTGAGTTTTTGGTTTTTTATGAATCCTTATGGTTAAGATAATACCTTTATTATGCCATAAAAAAATTAATTCATTTTTAAAAATTAATTTAAAAATTACAAATTCTACCATATGTGCATTTCTGACTGAAAATACTTAGGGACTTTTTCGTATCCACAAAAAAAGTTAGCTGTTTCTACCGTATCTGCAAAAGATAAGATAATTTCCCTAAGCAAAACGCAAATACGGTGAAATGCCTATGCATACCTGCCTATTGGCTGCGTAGGTTAGGTATTTTTAATAAAAAAAATCCACATGGTTTTAGATCACATACGGTATTTCCCCTAAGTAATTTGTAAATGCGGTAAAATGGTAAAGGATAACAATAACTTTTTATGCTCACATTGAACCGTAATTGTTCTAATTTATATTTAAATGTGATTTATGCAGAATTTTAATTTATTACAAAATAAAAAAAAATAAGTTTGCCAAGTACAACTTTTACTCAATGAACAAGACTATACAATAAGAGCATCCCCGCCTCAAAGTAGAAGGTTGCATATCTCAGTTTTATCCAACATGCGTATATGGTAAGTGTGCTAAGGACGGCAGTGATATATTACACTCAAAAGCAGGGGTGCACAGCGCCTAACACATAGAGGTATTTCATACCCCCATATAAAAATTAAAATATTTAAAATTAATTAAATACAATTACAAATTATCGCAACATTAAAATACAATACGAATAGGGCAAAACCAAATCGGCAAACAAGTCGTAAAAAACCCATAAAATAATTTCATAAATTTTTCAGCTTAAAAAAATAAAATGACGAATAATAAATAGTAAAGCAAAACAATAATTATTAAATCGCTCATAACCTAGGTATCAGGCTATTTTAAATGTTATATTTTATTTTTGTAGTTAAGTTGTTAAGTTGTTAGTTATTTTACGTGTGCATCCCTGCTCAAACGCCTATAAATTTGGAATTAGATGAGGAGGATAAGAGGCCAATTGTAACAACAATTTATTATCCCACTTTTTGCTAATTGATTTCATTAGAAAAATGAGGAAAATAAAAGTGACAAATATTATCTAGTGAGTTTAAGTGCAAGACCAATCTGCAAAAAATAAATATTTCAGCTTATTCTTGAAACGGTGTAAAATTTTATAGTCAACTACACCTTAAGATCTAGTTATAGTTCAATCGTAAATTGCCTTCATAAACCAAATTCAATCAACATCAGATATTGCTAAGTCCGCTGTTTAAATTGGGTGCCTTCTCTAGATTTCATATTGATGAATAATTTCTATATGTTATAAATATATAATCATGTATAAATTTGTTAGCTCACCTAAGAATTGGTTAGAATTAGGTGACAAATCTTGACATTTTGTTATAATAAATAAAATTATCAGAATATACTCATTTCTATAATTATTTTTATAATAAGCTTTACCCTACGTTCTGACGAACTTAAATTTGGAATGTAGTTTAGAACCTTGGAACATGATAAATTCATAAAAATTCAGCGACTGTGCCCTAGATCAGTGTTTTTTGTAGCTGGAAAAGAAACTATTATTTTCAACATAACTTCAACACTTCTTTTAATCTGACTGAAAAATAGACTGAGAAAATAATGGCATTTTTATAACTTACCACAGGGCTTACCTCCACTAAATACGATTCTGATTATCAAAGTAATTATCATTAATGAATTCAATTTTCGATTCGGTTGTCTTAATTTTTTTCGACTAAACAGTAAAACATAATTTTTTCCCATTTCGAGAATTTTATAACCGAAAATTGATAAAATTACAGAATGTTTGATATGAAGAATTGAACAAGTTAATTGACATCAAAAGAGCATGTAGACTCAACGCTTCATTTTACGGCGGTAAGATTTGTTTCAAAAGGGCTTTACTTTTGGATTTCCATGGTTAAGCTATTTAAGAGTGGCGTCAACATCAATTAAGGCTTCTGCATTCAATTACAAAAATTTCAATGGTGACCTCTAAAAAAGTTCTTTAGGTTGTAAGATTTAATGAGCATTTTGCATGGGAATTTAAAAAGATTTGTCTAAGAAAAGATTTCTGTTGTTTCAATTTAATACTTCTAGATCTAGAATGATATTGTATAAACAATTTAATTTTCTATTTTTTCTAGAGGATTATTTTTTGATTATGTTTACGTAAAAATTATTTCCTTTTATTAATTAATTAACTTCTACAAAATATTCATATTCATTTCATAAATCCATACTTCATGTACCAGTTTGTGTGAATGAATAAATTAGTAATGTAGAAGAATGGCTGAACCATCTTAATAAATACCAATTTTTCAAATAACAATTAATGACCAAATACCAATTTTTGAGGAGCTTGAAGAATTATTTATTAATAAAACATTTTTTTTAATGTAAATCACTTATGCTTAAAAGTTAAAATTTTAATTACATGCAGGTAAATCTTTCAGCGATACATATAAAACTTCAGCTCATTTACGATCAATTACAAAAACGCCTATGCAAAATTTCATGCGATCGTACAAAATCCATCCCTGACTATTATACTAAAATACTTATTAAACGCATATTATTGAGTCAAAATAATCTATAATAAAATTATTATATCATCCATCAGAAGAAGTGACAAACACTGTTGACTTGACTAAACCATATTGGGAATATTTTATTGTTTGGATTCGATTAAAAACAAAATGTTTTTATTCAGATAATTTATTTAAAAATTAATTTATAAATAAAATTGTGATAATTACAATTACTTCGTGAACAATTCAAATTAAATAGTTAATTCGAATAATTACCAAACCAAACCAATTTTGCATGTGTGTTATGTAGGTATAATTAAACCGCTTGAAACAATTTAGTAATTAACTAAGAATTGGAAATAAATATTTTAATTGATTTAAATTATTATACATACAGGTGTTCGTTAATCTATAATGTACATAAATAAAAAATATGAACACGATTTAATGGAACGTTTAAATATGATTTAATTGTAAAATTCCATATTTGCAATTCAAATTGAATAGAAGAATTTTATTTGTTCCATATGAATCAAGAAATTAGATTAGATATCAAATTAGATTAAAGTAAAGGTAGATATATGGATAGGAATATATTTTGGAAGTAAAAATAATAGTCTAGAATTGACTTCTAAAAGGTAATACCTTTTCTTTTTCCTTCATATCTTCTTTAAAACCCTAATATTCAATTAAGTACCAGTGTAGGTAGACAGTAGACCCATACTATTGTAGTTTATAGTATAGTCTAGTTCAAAATTAAGTAAAAAAAATAATATTTTATAAAATTAGACCGTAAATAAAACTCACTCATAAATTTTTCACTCATTAAAAATAATTTCACTCAATAATTAAAATCTCATGTAATTAAATAATTACTCAATTTAATTAAAAAAATGTGCGCAATACAAAATCAATTTCCCTTCATAGAAAAAAAAATCATTTAATAAATATCAATCAAAAAAATTTCATTCAT
The DNA here is from genome assembly GCA_027564815.1 of Symmerus nobilis. NCBI lineage: Eukaryota > Metazoa > Arthropoda > Insecta > Diptera > Mycetophilidae > Symmerus > Symmerus nobilis. The sequence continues at coordinate 18,096 of JANTOP010055664.1, read as the reverse complement.
CGGACATTTGGGACATATAGTGGCCGAAAAATTACATTATTGTTTTACACTAAAATATTAGACTATATGGTCAATCACTAACCATATTTTCTATAATTTTTTAATAACGAATTATTTTGTGCGAAACCAAAAACGACGATATTATATCGTATTTTATTCATACATTAGGGTGGCCACGAAATAGAAAAGTCTTTTTTCTAGTTCTCATAGGCTAAAAATGTTCGATTTGCTACAAAACTACAAAACTACAAAATACAAAGTTTCGTGACGATTGACGAAATTTTAGAACTCGTTCACGAGCCCTAGAGTTTGAAAAAAGCGATTTTTCATCATTTTTCATAATATTTATGAAAAATGATGAAAAGCTTTTAGGACTCGCTTTTCAATGATTTTTTCAAACTTTAAGGTTTGTGAGCGAGTTCCAAAATTTCATCAATCGCTACGAAACTATTTATTTTGTAGTTTTGTAGCAATTCGAACGTTTTTAGCCTATGAGAACTAGAATTGGCGTTCCAAAATTTTCTTCCATACATTTGGCGGCCACCTTAATATACATATTGTGTATTTAGATATACAAGTATGTCGGACCGGACAAGTAAATTTATATATAAATTAAAACGAAATGATATAATGTTGTTTTGGTTTGAAGCGAAATTACGGCCTACGGCAAGATTTGACCTTAGTATAGATAGAACAATGTTTCTCAAACTGTGCTCTAGGGTTCCCCGAGACCCTTTCTGGGACTGTCAAAATAATAAATTACGTGAAATCTCGACCCTTGAAAGAACGACTTTTTAAGAGTTTATGCGACGAGATAGATAGTACTCATAATGCTTTATTGATCCATACTAAAGTTAGATAGCTGTCATGCAGCTTATCCAAATCCTATCGCTTTTAATTTTAAATAAGCAACCGATGATGAGAGATTTTTGTTGTTGATGTTGCGGTTGACCAACTTATTCAAAATGATGAGATCACAATTCAATAAGTGTGGAATCCTCGATTTCAAATATTCACCAAAATTAAGGGATTGACTTCAGACGAAAATTTTTAATATATAATTTGTTCCATATTTATTTGAAAACAAATCTACGTCATTAGATTTTCCAAGTTTCAAAGAAAATTTTTGGAAAATACTATTCCTCATCAAAACGGCCCAATAATAAATGATAATTTTATAAAAGTTATTTTAAAAATATAACTTTTTTAAATAACCCTTAAATTATTTAATCTCATTACCTCTATTAAACATTTGCTTAAATGAGCTGTAAGTTAGATTTCAAAATTTTAAATTTGCCGGGAAATTATAACCAATTATAATTGGTGGTCCATTATAACCAAAGCGGTCGTTTAAATAACCACGTCCCATTTCAACGCCTACCAAAATTCGGGCGTTGACTTTTCTTTAATTTTGATAATTCAATTTATTTATGCGATGATTAAAAAACAATACTGTGTCATTAGATTTTCCAAATTCGGAAGAAAATCCGTGGAAATTTCAGATTGTAAACGAAAGTAAATTACAATAAAAATCAATTCTTTTTATTTCATGTTATTAAACCCGAAATTTCATTGCAAAAGCTTACAGGAAGCTTTTAGTCTCGTATAGTTTTTTTTTATCCAATTAATTTTCCTTTAACAAAATTTGAAATTTCCCGAAAAAAGCTTTATTGATGAAAGCTTTTAATTAAAACTTTACTTTATTAATTTTGAGATCGATTTTATTTCAGATTAATTAAATTTTAATAATTTTATACGTATTGATATCTAATTTCCAGTCAAATAATTTTCCTAAAATGAAATTTCAAATTTTCTCTGAAAAGCTCAATTAAAATCACGATAGTTCACTCTTCACTCCCAAAAGTTTACTTAGAGCATTTGATATAAATTTTATTTTATTTATTTGCAATCCACTTTTCATCCGATTAATTAAATTTTAATGAAATGTAGAATTTTCCACCATAAACTTTTTAAAGTGGGAAAAGCCCAAAGAAAGTTAGAAGTATGAAATTTAGTTTTACACGTTTCGAAACAGATTTTTCTGCTATTTTACTGTAATGAAATTTCATATTTTGTCAAAAAAGGTAAATTAGAAAAGCCAAAGTTTAGTGAGAGCTTTTAATAAAAATTTTATTCTGTTTGCTGCGGATATACTTTTCATCCGATTTCAATTTTAATCAAATCTGAAATTTTCCCTTAAAAGCTTTCCAATATCAAAAAAGCTCAGAAAAAGTTTTAACTTTCGGGTATAATTATATACGTATGGAAACCTATTTTCTGGCCAATTAAATTAATTGCAACGAAATATGAAATATGAAATATTCCCCGAAAAGCTTTTATAAAAGTACCCAAAGAATACTGAGAGTTTTTAATTAATTTCATTTCAATGATTTGAAATTTACTTTTCATTGGATTACCGACATTTTCCTCCAAAAGCTTTTGAAAATCTTTAATGCTCAAAGTAAGCTTTCAGCTTCGTATGTAGTTTCATACGCATTGAACCCTATTTTCCATTTAAATTTTGAGAAATTATCATAATAATGAACCCTGAAACAAGAGTTTTGAAGAGATTTGAATATAATGTTCATTTATATTTTAGCTAGGGGCTCCACAAGGGTTTTTATTAATGTAAAGGCTCTGCGACTAAAAGTTTGGGAATCACTGAGATAGAATAACGAATGATTGATTATCTATATGTATTTCTGAACAAATTTCAAATTAATTAGGAAAAAGTTAATAAAATATCCCTTATTGCAAATGTGACAATTCATGAAATAGTCTAAATATTTATTACAGAAAATACATTATATTTATAAGTTTCATTGGATAAGATTCTAGTATATGCCTTGGACTACATAATAGCTTCTAATTAATTCAATTGAAAAATTGCCTACCAATTTAATTAATAAATAAATAATACTAGTTGCATTGCATTGTGATAAAAAGCAATGGGGCCGGGCCCACCACAATAACCATATATGTAATTAGTCACAAATAAACATGGTATGGTTTCAACAAATTTAAAAATTATTGTTTTCCAACGAGCATTTTACCCATGTACAATATTTCGTTGATAGCCTCGAAGAAAAGATGAAGTCCCAGAAAATTTTCTTCACGACAAGAAGAATTTAATAACGTGAAAATGTTTCCATATAATTATTGAATAAATCTTATTAAGAGAATATTTTGAAAAAAGTTAACTTTCGAATTTTGACGAGCGTTAAAAAAGGTAATGACAAATTAATAAATAAAATTCGAAATTATTTTATAAATAAATATATCCGAAAAATGCAGAAAAACTCGGTTGGAATAAATTCCCGATAAAAATGAAATGATGCATACAGTGTTAAATTAGTTGAGAAAAAACACAAAAATATTAAAACTAAAATTTCGCAAAAAAGCTCTGCAAAACCTTAAAAGCTCGCAGAAAGCTTTATTTTCCGAACCTCATTTTTTACGTTTTAAAATCTATTTTCTATCCAAAAAACGGATGGTTAACCAAATTTCAAATTTTACAAAAAGAAAAGATTCAAAAATCTTGAAAGCTCATTGAAAGCTTAAAATTAAATATAATTTTATATAATTTGAAATAAAATTTTTATCCGATTCAGTAAATTGATATGAAATGGGGAATTTTCGCAAAACGCTTATCCAAGCGATTAAAAGCGCAACGAAAGCTCTAAGTTTCGAACTTAATTTTGAACGTTTTAAATCTATTTTCTTATCAGATGACGGTCCTTTAATATAATTACAACTTTCTCCAAAATAAAGCTCTAAAAATCTCGAAAGCTAATTGAAAGCTTAAAATTAGGATGCCATTTAATATAATTTAGAATCTAATATTTATTCGATTCATTAAATTTCTATGAAATATGCAATTTTAGCTAAAAGCTTTCCCTATCCAATGTAAGTTCAAATAAAGCTCTAAGTTTGAAGTTTAATTTTAAACTTCTTAAAACCTATTTTCTATACAATGATTTTTAAGGATATTTCAAATTTTCCCAATAAAAATACTTCGAAAATCTCGAAAGCTCATTGAAAGCGCATATATTTATTCAAAATTTCAGGTCGATAGAGGAATTCCCAAAGAAAGGGGAAAACAAGAACTATGGATGCCTTCATGATAATTTACATTCATTTCAAAGGCTTTCGTAGAGATTTAAATTTTCCACGGAGCTTTTTAACGGACGTTTCCGATTTCATTTAAGTTTATTTATTGGGAGATAAAAAAAATTTGATAATGATTAAAGAGTTTTGGATAAGTTCTTCCCATGACCCCTTCAATTATAATACAGACACACTAAACAGAATCACCATGTTTTAATTTTATTCTTTATCTAATTTAAATTCATAAATAAAATTGTTTGAATACATGTTTTTACACCGTACTCTTAAGATATGAACTTTTGCTCTTAGTCTGCACTATGATAAATTAAATGTATTGGCTCAGCATCTACAGTAAAGTAAAACTACTCGAAGAATATAATTATAGACAAAATTGCATAGAATAATTTTGCTAAACGAATATGTAACCTTTATTCAAATTTACATTCAAAATCGAACTGGTGACAAAATAAATTAATTATACTCCGTGTACCTTATAATACAATAGAATAAAACACCAAGACCCGGCATAAAATAAATAAATATTTACTGGTATGTAATATTGATAAGGAGTACATATTTGATAACTTTACTGTACTTATACGTACTAATACGAAACGAACCGTTCTTCTTAACATACTTAATGTATAGGGTGTTAGAACAGTTTTCTAAACTATCTTATATAGTTTTAAACAGAAACAGTTAGATAATTCTCTACTAATTATAACAATAAAATTAGGAATATTAAAAATCAATATACTCGTACTATTACTAAGTACACCCTGTTTTCTAATATAACGTTTCTAATTGAAATGTTATTCATTATTTAGTATTTCATAATAGTGTCATCTATTTGTGCAAAACTTTTCGTGTAGTGTGTATATACTTAGAAATTATTCAATCAAAATTTTCTGTATTTAAAATGTAAATAATTTTAATCAAGAATAATACCATTTATGAGTAATATTCGGTTTCAATTCCTACTGAAAATTGAGAGTTACTTAAGCAAATTTTTGTTTGCACGAAGAATATAATTGTTGATTATCATCAATTTCAAAAGCGAAATTCTGACGTTCTATAAATAAATTTTTACAAAATAAATTGTTTGATCGTAGTAGCTAAATTAAAGTCGGCAAAAAGGTATACATTTTATATAGAGATTTGTATTGTTTCGTAATTTGTAAAATTATGGCTAGAAAGTGAAATTGTTAAGTGTTCTAAAAATGGATTGAACTAGGTAACTAACCTATCATCCGTTATTATTCAAACGTTGCCCTAGATCAGTTATTCGTTCATTTCATCATATGATTATTAAATTATTTTGAATATGAATATGTGAGGGTGATGCTTTATAGATCGAAGCTTAACAAATCGAAGAATATTTATACGTATCGCAATGCCCCAGGAATAAATTTTAAATTATCCGAATTTTCCGATTTCCATAAAATTCAAATCAGGAATATGCTTCTTCCGTAAAAGTAGGCCTAGGTGTACATGGTGTTTCACTTAAAATGGTTCATCAATAATCCATCTAGAATGGATTACGAGCTTTCATTGTCTACACATACGTTCTTACTCTTGCCGAATCTACGATGTTTTAGAATCATCTTTCTAACCACCACTTAAATTCGGAACAAATCTAATTCAAACTCGAGAGGCGCCAGTGGTGAACCCAGAGCGCTTTGACACGCTTTGAGAAATACACAAAATGATATAAAATAAAATTCCAAATTGTATGTTTTTATAGATTAGATTTATCAAAGAGTTTCACTGAAGATTTCTTCGAAGAGTCATGATTGTTCTGTACCAGCGCTGTCCAACTTCATTGGAGGTATGGGCAAATTTTATTCAAAAATTACATGGTGGGCCAGTATACTTTAATATTTAAAATAAAACTCATCATTGCACATTTTTTTGAAAATATATTGTATTTCAATTTATTAAAAAATAATATAACAAATGTATGTAGGCAAATTCATTTATGATTTTTAACATTTTTAGCGACTAGAACATCGAGACCACTCACGACTTTGGTTGGAGAAATTCTTACAATTTCTTCCACCGTTTTATCGTTCATGGAATTTCTATATTTGGATTTAATATATTTTATATCTGAAAAGCTCGTTCACAAATATAGGTACTCCTAATCAACGATATTAATTTTAAACCTACATTCCTAAGATTAGCCTATTTTTCCTTTCCTTCCTTGACTTATATAATTGATCAGTTTGAAATTCTCTCAGCTCCATTTCGTATTTTGCGTCAGTTTCTTCCACGTCCGCCGATGATCTTTGGATTTCAAAATTACATTAGTTTGGATTTAAGTCCGTCAAAATCAGCAAATCGCATCAAAATTTTAAATAAATTTGTCAATCTTTACATAGCTTTATATAGATATTTAAGCTTAATTGCTTAACCGGCTTCTTGCATTTCGACGGCTAATCGATTACACGACTCGAAGTGCACCAAACTTTTATTAATCACATCCGACCGAAGCAAATTTATTGCGAAAGAAGATATTATTTAGCTTTAACGGCAAAATTGCTATAATCTTTCGGATCACCGGGTTAAAAGTTTCGTGGGCCGCATGCGGGCCGCGGGCCGCTAGTTCGAGGGCGCTGATCTATACGATATTCATTTCGCTAGTTTACGATGTATTAAGAGAATATCTTTTCAGGAAGCACTTTTCTGTTTCTGAATGTACAAATGAGATCTTTTTTAAAAATCTTGTAGATTTATTCAAACAATTGGGTCGCCTATAAAATTTATGAACTCAAAAATGTGTTTTTCAGTGGATGCTGCCCTCATGTGCGGTGGTCAATCTACCTTCGAGGTATGAGAAATATTCTCTGAGAGATACGTCCTCCATATCCCAGGTTTTTGGATTTCAAATATTTTCTTCCCATTTTCCATCCTTCCTCGCCTCATATGCAACTTAGATAAAAATCACTTCTTCAAATTTTGAATGAAGAATAGATACATAATTTGTTGCCATTAAAATGTTGGGGGGAAATCGCAGAAGTTGAGAAAATGGTAAAGCAGGAAAAAGTTGCTAAAATATCATACAATCCGGAAAAATCGAAAAAATTTAAAAAAAATCGGAAGAAAATATCTATTGCTATACAAGTATAACCAAAACCAAACCAAACCAAAAGAGCTGATAAAATATTAGGAAAATTAAACAAAATCAGACAAAATTCAACGAATTCGGAAAATGTCGGAAAAAATTCATAAAACCTCAGTAACAAGCCGGAGAAGGTCGGTTGGCTCTTGAGAATTTTGGATAAAGTGAGAAAAAATCCTGCAAAAGTTAGAAAAAAGAAGCTAAAATGTCGGAAAAAATTAAGAAAGTTGAGGAAGCAATCTGGAAAAAAAAATCAACAGTCTGGGAAATTTAGGAAAAGCAGGAAATCTTAGTCATATGTTGGGTCGGGAAAACTCGAAAAATTTTTGGGAAAAACGCGAGAAAAGCTCGGAGAAATATTTTAGAAAGTCAAGAAATTGTTGTAAATAGTAGGGAGAATTGTTGACAAATTTAAGCATTTAAATCAACAAAACGTCTCAAAAATCGAAATTCTGTCAGGAAAATTGAAAAAAGTAATCGGGGGAAATGTAGGTAAAATGCAGAATTATTCTAAGCTTTCTACGAATTTAAATGGATTTCCCCTACATGCCGCGGGGCCAATTCCGAGTCTGTGACTTCTTATAAAGTAAAGGGTCGTCGCCTGAAAGGAAACCCCTAAAAAAATGAAATGATAACAAACCGT
>JANTOP010055664.1:0-10215 GCA_027564815.1 Symmerus nobilis | reverse complement strand
GGGGGGGGGGGGGGGGGGGGGGGGGGCACAGAACCCCTCTTCCCACTCCCCAATTGGCGCCTCTGCCTACTTGGTCTTATTTCCATTCCTTTTTACGGTTATGCTCCGCCTTTTTAGAGACTTTCTTAATTATTGCTAATCGATTTAATATTAAAATAATAATTTAAATTATTTATTCAAAACTAATGTTATCTTATTCCTATTCGCAACCATCAGATAACTGAAAAATTCTTATCAAAAATTCATAAGTATCAACCGGGAGGGTGATGTCATTCATATCATTCAATAAACTAAAATCATATATACCGTTTACTGCATCCGATACAACTAATGATCCCCAAAGCAAGAGAAACAGCACTAATAAATCGAATCGGATATATGATAAATTAGATCCTGAAGTAGGATTTAAATTAACGTTAGATGGTGACGGAACGCCGACAGAAAATTCGACAGCACCAGTTCCAGAATTAATTGTTAATGTTATTGGTGCCCGCCACTTACCATCATTATTTGGATTGAAAACAGTGCAAGGATTTATTATAAAAGTGAAATTATTTCCGGGATCGGTACGTTATGATACGACAATTCAAACGAGTACATGGCCTAGTTTTAATGAATATTTTCGATTTCAATTGGCACCAACCCACAAGTAATTTACAGTCAAATATTTTTTTCATTCAATTAAATATTCTTATCGCTAACACAGATCTTCATTTAAAACAAAAACTAGAGAAGACTTAAGCAGGAAAACTCTACCCGAAAAATTGTTTAAAGGACATTTTGTGGTACTAACTGTATTCGCCTTATTAGATATCCCCAATGAGGTAAATATATTATTATTTTATCAATTGATTAATTAGGATTTGACAAGGATAAATTTCGATTTCAGGCCATACCTTTTATGAAATCAAAGTTATTGAGTAAATTAAGTAAAAGACGTAGCTCAGCGCCAACTGAAAATGGGAAAGATACGAATGATAATGAACCGAATGATTCAAATCGTAAAGATTTTATGCATTTAACGACTAGTGAAATGAGAAGGAATATTGGTAATTTAAATTAAATTAAAATTGAATTCAATAATTACTTTACTTATTGTCCTTTAGGATCTGTAACTTGTTTCCTGGATCCCAAAATATTTGAACAAAATCCGAGAAACAAATTATACGTTACGGAGGAGATATGGTTACCGATAAAGGATATCACTGTGACAACATCGACTGCTAAATCGCCTATAAGTGTAAGTTCCTTTTTAAGGATTGTTAGATTAATATTTGGAACCATACATTATGTTATTTATCATTGCAATAAATCTTGTTATTAATATATTCCACATGACTCAAGTCTAGAACTATGTCTATTATAGAACTAGAGTCTACATGACTCTAGTTTCGTATATAATACTAGAAATGGCACTTTGATATTATATAATTTCCAACAAATGAATTGTAATGAACAAAATAATTACTTTAAAAGTTTCGCCCTAGAAATATCAATAAATAATCAAACAATTCAATAAATTATACATAATTTTACCCAAATGAATTGGCGGTAATTGAGCAATTACACTGAAGAAAAATAAATGACAATATTTTTTTTCATAATTCTATGAAAGAATTTTTATTACAAGGAATTTATTCAAAAATGTACTTATCGAAATTTGCAAAAAGCCAAATAATTTCAAAAAATCTGGAAATATGAGGATTTGGAATTTTGAAATGATTGGTAAACTATATAATCGGAAATATAATTAGATATCGGTAATTTAATTTAAATCACAAACATTTCTCATAAATCCAGAAATTTGATGAAAATTCTGAAATTTAGACATTAAACGTGTGAACTAATTAATATATTGTATTTAGTAAATGTCTAGTAGTTTAATGTTCTTAAATGTTAATGTCATAATGATCGCTCTATATTGATTGAAAATTGTTGATTATTTCATGTCTTCATGATACTTATTAAGTTTTCATTATAATAATTAATTATAAAATATATATTTTAAGTAATCGACCATCTAATGAAATAATCGGTCAAAATTATAGATGAAGATATCCCAACACAAAAATTTTACCTCTTAAAATTTTCTAACAATAGACATCGTCAAAACAGATGTCCCTCGAAAATATAATAAAAATCCCTAAGACATTTATCATGAGAAATAGGTTCCAATCAAAATCTATAGAAAAAATATTCAATTTTGTATTCAACTTTCGGCTAATAATTTCCTGTTTTCCTTTAATATTCATATCTTCAGTAAAATTAACTATTTATGTAATGTTAATTAGTTATCCGGTAAATTTGTCAAAAACACTTCCATTCATCCAAAAAAAAAGTTGTATGCCTAAAATCGATCATCGAAAAGACAATTATCGAATGACAATTTATTGTAAAACAATTTATTGGTCGGATATTTAATAAATTGTCTTTCGATCAATTATTGCCAAATTTTGAAATTTCCATGGAAAATGCACAACATTTTTCGATTTTTATAAAACAAAATTTTTAATGAACAATGGAGTTCTTTTGGTTTATAAAGTTTCTCGAACACATATTTCTACAAATATAGGGCACACAGACAGTATAAAAACCAGTCAAGAGTAGAAACAATAATAAAAGTCTGATAAAAAGTCGAAAATGATCGGAAGTGGGTAGGGATAAAGTTTGCGAAGAGTCGAAATTAGACGGTAAATGTCAAAATACTCAGAAATAGATCGGATTTAATTCAAAAGTTTATTGTTCATAAATTCTTAATTTCTCCCGACATTCTCCCGGAAATTTCCACAATATCTTGAATTTCCCGAATCGGTTCCGACTTTTTCTCCAACGATTTTTTACAAGCATTCCAAATTAAGATTTTTTTTTTAAATTATCAACTGTCGCAACTTTCGTGCGTACTTTAAAAATTTGGACTACAGGGTCATTCCAAAATTACGGATTTGACTAATCACAATCTACATAAAATTCATACAATTCAGTTTCAGAAACATAATACAGCTTGCAGACTCTTATATAAAAAATTTTCTGAGAGTTCGACGAATGCATTTTATATGCATTTTTAATAATATTGTCGTCATTAGACACTCTGGTCGACTCTCGGCACAAGTGCAAGTTCGATTCCTTCAAGCCGATCGGCTAACCGAAATGCACTTGTTTGCACATGACTTTGCATTTGCTTAAAAAAAGGAAATGGTATGATTACTTATATTTTTTTATTTTTCCTTAAGATAGTTGTGATCAATAAAAAATCTTAACCGTTAAAAATATCGGCGACGGGTATTAGTCGACAAAAGGGCTAGGTGGTCTGATCGTCATGGAGTAACACGTAGAACAATTTATTTAAGGTCTAGAATTATATTTAATGCAAATTCTGCGATCAGATTTACTTTTATACTGATTATAATTTTTTCTCGTTCTTTTTAAAACACTTTGAATATTTTGTTTATTTTATCAAAATTATGCTGGTCTCTTTCTTTCGCAGCAATTTATAGTTGACATTGCCACGGAGGTAACGAAAATTATGTTACGGAGTAACAAATATATAAATATCATCTTATATAATTTGGAATCAAATTTTTATCCGATTCATTAAATTTGAAAGATATGTGGAATTTTTGCAGAAAGCTTATCCAAACTATTAAAAGCGCAGCGAAAGCTCTAAGTTTCGAACTTAATTTTTTACGCATAAAAATCTATCTTCCATCCAGATAGCGATCTTTTAACAAAATTTCAACTTTTTCTAAAATAAAGCCTTAAAAATCTCGTGAGCTTATTGACAACTTTAAATTAAAGTGTAATTTTTTGTAATTTGGAATCTAATTTTTATTCGATTCATTAAATTGAGATAAATTATGAAATTTTTTCTAAAGGCTTTCTTAATCTATCGTAAGCTCAAAGAAAGGCTTAAGTTTCGAACTTAATATTTTACGATTAAAATCTATTTTTTATGCAGATATCGGCCTTGTCACGAAATTTCGAATTTTTCCCAAAAAAATGCTTCAATAATCTTGAAATCATATATTTACGCAACATTTCAGTCCGAATGGATGAATTTTTCAAGAAAGTTACAATTTTGTTGTTATATCAGATGTGTTCTGCGCCTTCTGCACATTAGACTGCACGCCACTGTAAGTAAACATAATTGTAGTCTTCATCCGATTGATATTTTTCCGTAAGGCGATTTCTACTGCCAAATCTTTCAATATCATCAAATTCGATACTAGAAAAAATACGCTAAAAAATGTTTTAAAAAAATGAAAAATAGAGCCCTTCGACTCATGGTCTAAGACCTTTAAATTAACCATTATAGATAATGGAAAAAAGCATTATAAATAATCTGACCATTATAGATATGGAAAAAAATATACGGACAATATCGTTCAGAATTAAATATCGCAAGAAAAAGTGTGAGAAATGTCACAGCATAGACTTCAGAGGTGTCAACCCTATGCAACAAAGATTGAATATTGCTGCACGGGCAATTTATGTTGTAGAATCGAAAATCAGCACTACAAAAATTTCAGAAAAGTACAACCTACAGTCCTACACTATTGGTTCTCAAACTTACTTCGCCCACCGCCCACTTTGGGAATAAAAATTTTCCAGGCCCCCCAAATTTTATAACTAACAATCTGTTGCGTACATTAAAAATAGCCATTGCAAATTATTTTTTAACGTACCATATGGCATAGGTACCATATGGCATACGATACGTATAGCATAGGTAGGATATGGCACTTATCCTCTTTCTGAGTTCAAAGAAGAATCTTCAAGCGGAGAAATTAAAACGCGTATACTTAATCATATTAAGAAGTATTTTTATTAACAATAATTACAAGAAAGTTTTGAATTTAAAACTTATCTAATGTTAACGTTGAATCTGATACACTTTAACGAGTTTGTTAATTTACATATCAGGCTCGAATTTACTTAAAAACAGACTTAAGTCGCCGCGCTCAGTAACATGCAGTTTCTAGAGCCCTAAATTCACGTTCAGCAAATACAACGACGGGAATGCTATCAGAAATTGAACAGTCCAGGGTACAGTTACGGGATTGGCTTCTGTAGGCAAAACTCTTGGTAGCCAGTCTTGAATTTAATTTTAATTTCTAGTTTGTTGTTCTTCTTTCTAACTGGGATGATCCTGCTGTGTTAATATTTGGAAAAGGATCAAACACCCAGTCTGGCATGCCCATGTTTAAACCGTCCTTGAAATCACCTTGGAGGTTCTCCTGTGCTATATAGTATTGACAGTAAACAAGCAAATCATCGTTGTTGAAGGATTCCCTGATAAAATAGGGAAGTTATTATAAATTCACGACTGCCGATATCATAAACAGATAAACAGACATTTTTTTTTCATTCATGAAGATTAAGCCGTCTCGGTTGTAATTTTCATCATTGCCAACGCAAAGCTAATTAAATAATCTGTCATTTAGTGGGATGCTTCTGATTTTATTAACTGCTTGCTCTGCTCTGAAAAAAAGAACAGTGTGGGAACTAGGAACGAAATTATTCTTATAGGGTTCCTCGAGATAAAACCAAAATTAATGATGAAGACGCAATAATTTTCGAAAATTACTATTTTTATCGACTAGAAAAATCCATCGTTAAATCGCGGCGCCACGGAAACTATAGACTACTTTCCGCCATTTTTTCTACCCCCGCCACACCCTAGACCGCCTTAACTTCCCTTAATTTTCTCTGATTCTTATGCCGCGCGCCCTCTAACCCTTAAAGCCTCCAGTGCCCATATGGGGGCGTTATCGCACACTTTCAGAAAGACTGACCTACACAATGTTATTCCATGATTTTATAAAATTATTTGCAAATGTTTGTAAATAATAGATTCTTTAAATACTTTAAGGTTGAATATTTCCTAAGCTTAGAAGAGAAGTCAGCATTCAGCTTATGCAGCATATGGCTAATTTGTAGCAAGATGTGTTTTGACAAAATTTCTTGAAATTCCAAGTACAATTAAAGAACGTTGATGATTCCGTAGTTCATGGTACTTGTGAATACCCTATAAGAAGCACATGAGGTTTGCTACAATTTTGCTAAACCTAACGAATTGTTTAAGCAGGCGTCTCTCACGTAGGTTAGAAGGAACCCTTTTACCGCACTATGTGTATTTCGCAATTTTAAAATATCAAATTAATATATTAAAAAATAAATTATTTGAAAACCCAATCAAATTTAAAACAGGTATTCTCATTTTCCCAAATTTAATTATTATTATTAATTAATTAATATATATTATTAATTATAAATTATTATTATTCTTATTAATTAATTATTTATTATTAGTAATTAAGCTTAATTTTATAAATCACAAATCTCCACTTACCACCTTCCGCTATAATCGTTCAAAATATTTTCCGGTAAGTAAGCCTAGGGTTGAGGAGGTTATATTGGCTAAAAGAGGCAGGAAGAATTCAAAGACAAAAGTCAATCGATGTATAATGTAATTTAATTACAGCTTTATTGTCTAAAATTAAAAATAAGCCAAACATTTTATTCCAAATTTGTTGCAGAAATTCTGCACAATTGCCTGATATCCTACAGCGTGAAAAAGAAATCCCATTTAATGCAAATCAGCCATACACGAGTATACCAGTTAGAACATAATTATACAATCTAGAAGGGAGTTAGTTAGTTTTTTAAAATAACTGGATATTATTCAAAATTGGTAGTATATTTGTTAAATTGCATTTTATCTACACGTATTCTATATACTAAAATAAATGAGGATGCATTCAATTAAATGTTCAGTTAAGTACTCGTTAGATGGACTACGTAAATAATGACTACTTAATTAATAATAATAAATTCGGATGTAAAATAATGTACAAATTAGAGAGACCATCATCACATCTCATCACTTGTGATGAATAATTAATATGGGAACAGTATATTTTAGTAATTAGGTGTTAATTCTGTTATTAAGTAAAAAAAAAATATTTGCTTAACAAAACCAATCCCATAAAATCGTAGTAAATAAATATCTCGATAGTTATAGGTTTAAGCAATGACATTATTCTCGCAATAATTTCTTAGATTGAATACCGTTTTCAAATTTAAATTAAAGACAGATTATTCGAATTAAAGAGATGGGGTAATTGTATTTTATTATGGCATTTTGATTAATTTTAGAGATTAAAAAGAAAAATCATGTTTCCGCATTTACGAAATCAAAAGAACATAACGTACAAATCATAGCTTCTCATAAATTTAATTTGCTAAAAATAACCTAAACCACATGTCGATTGCAAATTTATTTATGAAATTTACATTTGTACATTTAAATAGCAAAAATAAATTTATATGTTTTATGTGGTTTAATGATGTATTTTAACAACTACAAATAAATAGGAGAGATTTGCATATTTCAAATCTGTGGAATTGGTAATAAATAAATCTAATAAATACAAATACTCAACGGTAAATTGCTACACTCTCTCCTATATGAACTAAGTATATGTAGAAGAAGAATATATGTAAGATAAATGGATACCTAAATTAACCATAAATATCTATTAAATAAGAAACAGTTCTACTATTATATTAATAAATTAATTAAAATTATAATTCGTAAATTTAATTTAAAAAAATAAGATTATTGGGCAAATCTTCTGATTTTCTTTCAACATTTAGGTTGCCACTAGTCCAAAAGGTCAAATTGAAATAATATTAGAATTATGTGATCCGGAGATGATTAAGGCTGAACAAAATACAGATACCGTCTCAAATGATGATAATCAAATCTCTACAAATGGAAAGGATTCATCTGAAAAGGATTCATCAAATAAATCGAAATGGAACATAAAGGATGTGAAGAAAAAGATTACAAAAAATAAACATGAGAATATAACTGGATTATGTTTAAAGATATCGACAACTAAAATGAGATGTTCAATAAAAGTGAAGGAGGAATTTGAAAATGTTGGAGGTAAAAAATTAGTAAATCATATCTTTCATATCAAATCTGATAAATTTATTTTTTTTTTTATTTAGCACCAATTTATATAAAAACGACAGTTTTCGAACATAACATCCTGTCCGGATCTTGGAAATCCGATCCATTTTATCCATCGTTATCGACGCGCTGGAATCCAGATGATTCTCTAATGATCGTCTCGTTACCAAATGATGATTCGTTAAATTTCATTTCACTGCAAACAACGATTGCTATGAAAACCAAAATGGGTAAAAAAATTGTTTTGGGTTCGGTAATTATAGGATCACATGCTGGCAGTGAATTGGGTCAATCACATTGGATGGATATGATAAATAGTAGAGGTAAACCAGTTCCGATGTGGCATAGCTTTCAATGAGTTTTTTTTTTATTAGCTAATAAATTTTAAAATTATATTTAACCTTTGCGTTATAAATCCAACTATTTTGAGGTAAATAAAGATTGATTAGCCGTAGAGGAATCTGAATAGAAAAGAAGTTTTTAAAAGTCTTTCAAATTTTAAACATGCCAACTTCTTGTTGAACATAGGTTCTTATTATTTCTTTAATTAATATTTGGATATAAAAATATTTTAGATCATGAAAAGACGAACGATTACAGGTAAGTTGTAAATATGTTTAATTGATAATTACGTAGGTACAATGATGATTATTACAAATGCAAATATGTTTTATTAAAAGAGAGAAGAATGATTATCCATATCTTCCGCAATTATTAAGACCACCTACAGAGTACTTGATATACCTGCTATTTCCTTATTCAGAGAATAAATATAATTTTAATTTATCGTAGATTTATAATTGACTTCAAATTAAAATTTGATTTTTTATAAAAAATGTTTTCTTTCAATTAATTTCTTAGGTCAACGTGATATACTAATCCCACCCCATCCCATTCTATTCCATGCAGGTGCATGTTCTAATAATAATTCTATTCTCACATAAAGGGCATACATTATCAACTAAGACTTTTGAAAAACATCTGTGTTGGAAAAGAAATGATAAAATAAATGGGTAAAAATATGATCTCCGGTATGAACCATTCAAATAAAAGTGATTTGTTATTCCATCAATTGCCAGACAACTAAATTTAATTTTATTTTGCATTTAACAATTCAATGTATCTGAACACATTTTCATTCTGAAATTACACAGCGTGAATCTCTATTCTTAAAATATTAAACAATCTGCAGTTGTTTGACTATATAGAATATCAGTGACCTGTATTGTATAGTATTGCATCTTGCCAAAATATCCATAAATGTTTAGAATATACTAGCACCTATCCCGTGCAATATATCCGGAATATCTACAAATATTCGTTAATACATTTAAACCTAAAACTAATTTTTAGTCATAATTGATTAAATGAAGGAAATTCGAAAATTATCTGAAAAACACAGAAGGCATAGGCTGGAAAGCACCCGTCCCATATATGGCTCATGCATATTCATCCACTAATGCTAGTAAAACTCAATCAATTATCTTCTCGAGATCCAAGCTAACTATCAGTCCATTCCCTATAATTATCGACGGTGCAGCGGTGCCATATCCTGGATTGACCACTGTAAATCAATATGTATTAAGGTCTTAAGAATATTGTGTAGCTTGGCACTGCACAAAGTTTTATTGTAGGGTCTGTCCACGACCAAGTATACCTGAGAGCAAAAAAACATTTTGTCCAATATACATGTTACATATACATATATCAAATTAGTCGGAAAAGCATATATTTTATGATTATATAGTTCAAGGGTGGGCAACCTATGACCCGAGTGACCCGCGTGACCCATTTGATAATTTCAAGTGACCCACTTGAGAGTCCTGAAATTATATAATACTCGGTAGAACAACCTAATCATTTATGTTTTTTTAATTTTATTGTTATTGTTTATTTGATTTATGCAAAATTCTGTAGAATCGAGTTTTGTCAGTATATGCATCTCTACTTCAGTGGCGTGCAGTCTAATGCGCAGAAGGTGCAGAGCACACCTGAAATATCAACAAAATCGTAGCCAATTTTTATTGCTGCAAATTTCTAACTCAAATTATTTTATTTAATAACTTTGAATGAGCTTTCGAAATTTATGATGCATTTCTTTTGATTTAAAGGATCGTATCTGGATAGAAAATAGATTTTTAAACGTTAAAAATTAAAATTGAAACTTAAAGCTTTCATTGTGCTTTTAATAGCTTGAATAAGCTTTCTGCCAAAAATTCCACATTTCATTTAAATTT
>JANTOP010055553.1:0-23213 GCA_027564815.1 Symmerus nobilis | reverse complement strand
TTTAAGTTAATTTCGATATTGGATGGACTTGTTTCACTTTCAAAATAAACGGTTTTTCAATACCGTTTAACATAATTTATTCTATTGTGAAATTTCACGTATTTTAAATAACTTTTAACCAAAGCTTGTTTGCAAACAAAAAGAGCATATCTCGTTCTATTTGTTCTTACCATTATCTCCAAATTTTTGGAAAATGGACTTGTTCCATTATCAAAATTAACGGCTCACATGGTAGTTCACTTAAAAGCAAAATCTCGAATTTTGAAATATTGGCGTTTTCGTCGTTTTGCCAGATCGTCGACGATATTTTACGTGTTTTTTAGGAGCAAAATGCTGTGGCGCGCGGGCAACATCTCCATGAGGTGTGCAGAATTTTATTTTTCAACCCATTAGACTAGTAGATTTAAACATATTCTTATGAAAGTCGTTATATTTCAAAATTATAAATTGAAATAATAATTAATAATAAAAATAATAAATTTTAAAAATAAAAATTTGAAAAAAGTTCCTACAAATTTTATTTTTAAAATAATGATAAAAATCGACAATAAGAAATTCGTGGACTTATTCTCTCGATTTGGTATTTCATGTACCTGATACGAAAAAAAAACTCGAATATTCCAGCTTGTTCCTAAAAATATTTAGATCAACATACTCTTACAATTTCATTATATGAATTATAATTTCAGAAGTTGATGATCTGATTGTTTTTATTCAATTTTAAACTGAAAATGAACCCTGAGAATTCAATTTATAATAATTGATTTTTTTTTTACTAATCCTTTGTACTTTGCTCGTCCAGGCGTAGTTTGATTTTTTAGACCAGTCCAGACAAACTCTTTTTACCAGTTCAGGTCCAGGTAAGTAATAAGTCCAGGTGTAGGATAAATCCTGATTTTGTCTGAAATTTTACCGGCTTTCTCCGTGTACCTACCATTTTTTTCGTTCCAATTGTTCCTCATTTTCTAACAATTTTTTAACGGATATACTGTTTTCCTGGTTTTTTCTCTACTTTTCTAAATTTTTTTTCATATTTTTGCAACATTCAAATTTTTAGAAAATTTTTCGAAATCGGAATACAAGAATTTAAATAAACTTTCGAAAATTTTTAGTATTTTAGAAAATTTGCCTTTAAAAAAATTTATACAAAATTTCGTCAAACTGCGACAATTTCATGGAAGCAGAAAATTTAATAGACATTCCTGTATCTTATAAAACCGGAAGGAAAAGTAGGAAGAACATAAAAATTAGCATAAATAAATCAGCAGTCAAATCTAACCAGAAAATATTGCAGAAATAAAATGACACAAAAACCTAGCAAAAAAATTTCCAAATAAAGTACAAACCGCTGAATTTATTTTTATTTTGAAAAATCTGAATATTTCTAAGATGACTTGTTTTTTCAAATGAATTCCTTAATTTCCTACTACCCATCGACTAGTTTTCAAGGTAAGAGGGAATGTTTGTGTAGTTTTATCGATTTTCGAAGAGAAATTTTATATTATTTGATATTTTGAGATATATTTAGAGTATCTTGATTTAATTAAATTGATTTATTTAAAAAATTATTTAAATCAAGAGTATTAATATGCAAAAGTTGGAAATAATTCGATCAGATAAATGATTTTTTAGGAAATTCGAAGGACTTTTGTCGACCTATCTCTGTACCCAGAGTTTGTTCAACCAATCCTTTTACATCGATAATTCCATCAGTCCTAGCACCTGGAATCTGGATTTTTATCGACCAATCCTGGCACAATTATTTCCGAAAATTCGCGGGAGAAAGGTTTGGGAATTAACTGAAATCAGTCATATGAAATTCAGCCAGAAATAGTCGAGATAATCAAAATATTTATGTTGAAATTGTCGGCAAATATTCAGAAATTGTCAGTAAAAATTCCAAAATATTTAGACATCTTCAAAAATTAAAAATTGGAAAGTGTCTGGAAAAAGTAGAAAATTTGTCGCCGTGAATTTTTGGATAAATGTGGGAAATTATGAATAAAAGTAACAAAATTTAGAAAAGTTCTGATAATAAATACTGATTTTTCACTAAAATTTCCTTTTCATATAACACATCACTCAATAAGTTTCCGGACTGGCATATAGATGGCGCCACTATACAATAATCCTATTTATCATTCGAGAGAACCATCTTTTATAAAATAGGTATGTGTCAAAATTTCATGACATTCGGACCACGCGTTTTCATTTAACAGCTGTCAGTATGCAACAACTTTCGTATTTTTGTGAAGAATGGATAAAAAAGAATTTCGTGTGCACTGAGTGTGTGACTAGTGATTTAGCACTGCTTTTTGACCGGAAAAAACACGACTGAGGCCAAGCAGTGGCTTGATAAGTATTATCCGGACTCTGCCCTAGGAAAATCAATCGTTTGTGTCTGGTATAAAGAGTTTAAATTCGGTCGTACGGACACTTTAGACGCTGAACGCTCGGGACGCCCAAACACGGCAGTTGTTCCAGAAAATGTTGTGAAAGTGCGCAAAATCGTTTTGGGCGACCGCAAATTAAAATTGAGGGAGATTGCTGAAGCTATGAAGATATCTGAAGGCAGTGCGTTTACCATTTTGCATGAACATTTGGATATGAAAATGCTATGCTCAAAATAGGAGCCGCGTTTGTTAACACCGGAACAATAAAACAAAATCGTATAGACGATTTGGAGAAGTGTTAACCGTCTTTAACCGCGATAAAGCCGAATTTTTGCATCGAAACGTCACAATGGATGAATCATGGATCCATCATTTCACTCCAGAGTCAAGTGGGTAGTCGGCAAGCGGTGAAAGCCGTCCGAAGCGACCAACGACTCAAACCTCGGCCGGCAAGGTTATGGAATCTGTATTTTGGGATGCTCACGGTATTTTGTTTATTGACTACCTTGAGAAAGGAAAAACGATCCACAGCGAATACTACAAGGCATTATTGGATCATTTGGCCGACGAAATCAAGGAAAAACGGCCCCACATGGCGAAGAAAAAATGACTTTTTTAAGAAGACAATGCAGTATGTTACAAGTCGATGGCTACCATGGTAAAATTGCATGAAATACGCTTCGAATTGCTCCCCCACCCGGCTTATTCTCCAGATCTGGCCCCTAGCGACTACTGGATTTTCGCGGATCTCAAAAGGAAGCTCCAGGGCAAGAGATTTTTGTCCGATGATGAGGGGATCGCTGCCAAAGAGGCTCATTTTTCGTCAGAAAAACTGACAGCTGTTAAATGAAAACGCGTGGTCCGAATGTCATGAATTTTTGACGCAGACCTTATAAAAGATAGTTCTCTCGAATGGTAAATAGGATTATTGTATAGTGGCGCCATCTATATGTCAGTCCGGAAACTTATTGAGTGATGCGTTAATTATAGAAATTCTATCGTCATTTTTTTCGATATTATCGACAATTCTCAACCTTCTGGTTGATAATTTCCGATATTCTTGAAAAATTTCAATAATCTCAAATTTGTCTCGAACATTTGCGATCTACCTGCAATATTTTGACTTGTAGAATTTTAAATTTTATTGAATGAAAATTCAAACGATTTTCAAAAAATGTTTCAAAATATATATATTAACAAATTCGAAAGTATCTTGAAGAATGTATAAATATAAGATATTGACCGTACCGTATGTGAAGATAAATATTAAGCCCAACTCAATAGAGCCCAATCCAAAAGCAATTTATCTTCAGTCTACCCATCATTCAATATTATTTACTAATTATTACTGAATATTTTAACCCAAAAATACCTCAAAACTAGTAAATATTCAGTTCGCTAAAATGCTTAAATTCTAATTATAACTTTTTCCCAAAATTCAGTTTAAAATTAGCTCAATTTTGTGGATTATTACGAAACCCAAAACTGAACTGAACAGAACTGAAATAATTAAGATATTTGAACATAATTCTGTTAATTTGAGTAAAAAATTATTTGTTGGGATGTTAAAATATTCTGCACATCTTATGAACCAACTTCTTTTCGAAGATACAATTATCCATCTTGGTACCCTAATATTAAATAAAAATTAAATAAAAAAAAATATAGAGAAGATTATTTTGAACAAAACGAGAAAAATAAAAGATATAAACTGCTAAAAATTTGGAAATTATAATGTATTCCGTATCAAGTTTTTTAATACATTTTGTTACTCACAAATTTATGCAATGTTTTTGAATTATTATGTCCAAATATTGAATATTGGTAAATTATAAATTATGCAAATTTTAATGGTGGCACGAGACATAATGACCGATAATTTTTAAATGTTTGTTTTATTTACTTATATATCTGTAGCAACCGGGGAACCGTCCCGAGATTTAGCAGACATTACCTCTACAATAGATCGATATATTGTATAATGTATAGCGTGTCAAATTGTAACACCTATTAAAAATTTTGCGCCATACATAAGGTATTAATTACTAAAATGATTAAAATGTATTACTAATTTACTAATTCCTAAAATTGATTTAGAACAATAATTTCATCAATAGTCATAAATTCTGTACCGTATAGTCGCAGGGATGCACACGTAAAATAATTTTAGGGGTAAGCAAATATATTTTGAAATTGTTCCTGGGTTTTTATATAGGGGTATGAAAATCCCCTATGTGTTAGGCGCTGTGCACCCCTGGTATTGGTATAGTGTATAATATATCAATGTAGTTTCCTGATGATGAATGATGACTGATAACTGCAACATGAAACAAATTCCAGAAATACATTTTTTTTATATGTTTGAGGAAATTCTTAGTAAATGTAAATTCCCTTATTCTGAATTAATTCTTTAAAATTAGTAAAATTAGTAATTAATCAAGTTACGAACTTAGAGACTAAATCATAATTAAGTACTACACCTAATTTTCTTTATCCAAGTGGAGTAGATTAATGTAAATTAATACAATTAGTTCGAAGGCCAAATGTTCGAAACCAAACTGTAGAAATTAATCATTAATGATGAACAGTCGAAATTAGTAGAAATTTTGTATAAATTTAAAGAAAAACACATTTGGTATGTATACCTAGTATGTTATATTATATAATTTATATTTTATTTTTTAAAACGTTCATTATTTGTCAAATTTATCTATTTTAAATTTATTAAATGGAGGAAGGAATTCATGAAGAAAGTGAGGAAGAGATTGACGAAGTGCTTAATGAAGGAATTGAGGAAGGAATCGATGAAGGAATTGACGAAGGAATTGAAGAAGAATTTGAGCAAGATTTCGATGATGGAAATAATGAAGGAATTGGCGACGGAATTAATGAAGGGATCGGTGATATAATTAACGAACGAATTAGCGATGGTATTAACGATAGAACTAATGAAGGAATTGACGATGTTTCGGATATATTATCATGTGATGATGGTTCGGAAAAATTTACCGAACCCGAACATTATGAATTTGATCAACAGAAACTTATAAAAACCTATGAACAAGTTCTAATACAAAAACATTTCCAAGATCGTCGAAGTGCAATTCTAAATCGTAAGTTGTACGAATATTTTAAAAAGAAAAAAATCTTTCGAGCGTTGAAGGAAGATTCTTCTGACCAGCAAATGATTTTATTCCAAAAATACCGTACACTATTAGATGAATTTGATTTGGCAATGGGCGTCCAATCACGTTCAGCTGATGATTGCTTGCAGGTTATACAAAATTTAACGGCGGAACAAGAAGCTCTCGAAACCGAAACGAAAGAGAATGTGGTTCTGTTAGGACAGGAGCTAATGTCGATCGGATCAACATTATATTATTCAAAGACTGGACATAAAATGTCTACTACACAAATTGAAAATTATCTGTCGCGCGTTAATAATATTCGTCAGGCAATTAGCGATGAACGTCGCAAATTTATTTTAGAATTGGATAGGAAAGCAGCAATGGATGAAAAGGCCGGTGCTCTAGAGGATTTGGGTAATGGACTACGTATGATTGATTTCGAACAAATCTATGCCGAAACGAAGAGCCTGAGCGATAAAATTGAAGATCGCAACAATGAATTGACCAAATTGAGAAACCGATGTTACGGTGATACACAAAAATTGGCACATATTCGTGAGAAAGAGTACATGTTAGGCAATAAAATAGCGTTAGAAAAGGGTGTGTATGACACCGTGAAGGAGCGGCTGAATTGGCAAAGATGTTTTGCTAATGAACAGAAAAAGAAACGTGATCAATTACGAAAAGATTATTCAGCATTAAGCCTAGACTGTGGTCTATTAGACAATGAATTACTACTTCGAGACTATGATAACACGCTTTTACGGATACAAGAACAAGAGAGAATTGTGAACGAATTAAAGGAAAAACATAAGTGCATCGTTGACGAAACGGATATGGTAACCCAACAAATGAATGTATTCTTGCATGGAAAAGAAAAGCATTGAAATTATCTACATTCAGATTAATAAAATTATTTTAATAAAAAATTAAATAATTAAGATAACCTTTTCGCTCCACCATTCATGTCCACTGCTGAACATAGATAATCCCTAAGGTTTTCCATTTATTATACGGCCAGTGTATACTATTTCCACTTATGTGTCAACCTCTTGGTGTTTACTGTCCACTTTCCTAGGGTACATGTTCTCGAGGTCGCCATTCCTTTTCATTCTGCATCCAACTGACCCTCGGGTACTGACGGACCCATTCATTCATTAGCTCTATAATCTTCTAATGATATATTCAATCTGTATATTGTTTTAACTTGATTCCAGCTAAGAATCAACTTAAGAAAGGAGTTGACGGTATTTATTTTATGCTCGATTCATAGTTAATAATTAATTTTCTATTTATAATTTCATTCAGTTTTATTTAATTTTATTTTCTGTATTACTTTTATTTGAATATTAATTATTCTTCATTTTTCCGGAATATCTCGCTGTCGATGTTAGAACCTCTATCGTTCTAATCCAAATTTTGAGAAATGTTTAAGTAAAAGGGTGAAGAGCTTATGAGATATATGGTTCTGTCATCACAACATGATATGGTACTATTAAACATCTCTAAAGCAGCTCTCAATAAACTCTCAAAAGAAATTGCATCTCATAGATGGCGATAAGATCTCGCATATACATCTAATTTATTTGCTTAGTCTATAATAAATATTTAATACCTGTGTATACAAAAATGTCTAAAAGACACTTAGACAGAGACTGGTAAAACTTGTTAACATTTAACAGTCTATTAGATTTCTTTTCAACTTTAACGACTTTTTGGTTAGCTTTACGTTTTTAATACAAATTCACACGTTTTCAAATCTTATTTTAATCCGAATAATTCATTTTTACTCAAGCCTGCAATTTTCTTAAATAAGCTCAACGAAGGCTTAATAGCTTAAAGATTGTTCTGACATAATTGTATTCGTACTGACACTTACTCGGGCCCCAAGGATATACGGGCCCAAGGTCCGCGTCTAAACTGTTTTATAGAAGAAGCGGTCCTGGGTGTCGACATACTATATAAATAGATCATTTATAAATTTAATGGATGACAAACGCACAAAAACTGGGCTCTTGGGTACGCTACGTGAGACAGTTGAATCCCATATACAAGAAGAATATCGTCAATAATTTAGTGGCGTGCGATTGAGTTAAGTTCCGACCGATTTGTCTATCTACTATCGAAAAAACTTCAAAAATGCTTCCGATGCTTTAAAAAAAATATTGTTTTATGACTATAAAACTTTAGAGCTTTTTATTATTTCGGAAGGAATAAGTAATATTTTTTTACATTCTCTATTATGCCGCCCTAAAAGGGGTAGATTGAATAATATCACCCCGGAAACATTTAACGGTGCAAGTTTTAATTTTAAAATCTGTTGGTTCAGTACCAATTTGAAATATTCACAAATAATACTTGGGGCTCGAAATAGTCGGGAAAAGTCAGAGTAAATATAATATTTCAGTAGAGTCGGAAAATTGTAGGAAAAACAGGAAATAAAGAGAAGTCGGAAAATATCGCGATATATGTCATGGGGAAATTCGGAAAAGTTCGGAAGAGTCGGAAAAATTTTAGAAAAGCTGAGAAGTCATCGAAAATTAGATAAATTTTTTAAAAGATTTTTTCGACTTGTTCCCCAGTTCTCTCGACTTTCTTTGAGTTTTTTACTTTTTTTTACTATTTCAAGAGGTGTCGTATAAACATATATCGTTATGAACGAAGTAATACGTCTTTTAGACATCTCTGAGTCGTGCAATTTTGTGCTATTTATGAATTAAGAGCTGATTCATAATCATCGAAGATCAGTATATAATCCATTTTGTTCGATATAATCTATTTTGAATTGTATGCATAATTATATACATATCTAGTTTTGTATTATATGAAGATATACCGTTTTGGTATATGTATCTTGTATAAAATTCTGCTAGGCTGCTAGGTCGTGGAGTTCCATAAGACATTGTCCTGCCTATGACCAATTCTGAAATTCCCTTAATTACGGCTCCTTTTTTCCACAACGTTTAGCATGAAAGTCACGGGAATTTCAGCAAAATCTGAAAACCCCGATTTTTTTAACTTTACTTTAATAATAATAATACTTTCGAAATGCTCCATTCACTACCGTTCATTTGATATATCACACAAGACAATCGAATGAGCCGTTTATGAGTTATCAGCGTTGGCCTAAAACTCGAATCCTCATATTATAGTAAAAATGCGGCAATTATGTCACCCTGCATTCGTAACTGTAAGTCGGATGGCGAAACCAAAAATACGTATCGAATATTTGTTCAAATTTAGCAAATTTTGAGTGTTTTATCAAAATCGAAAAAGGTCTTTGTTTTTAAATAAAAATTGAACGAAAACCGCGTAACTCAAGTACCGCATAATCGAAGTATGCCTGTATATGAATATAGGTATAACTTCAGCAGATACTCACATTGAAAGTGGAAGAGATTAATCGTTCGTTCGGTGGAATCGAAAATGATAAGCGGCATTACGTCCCGACACACCGTAACAGAAAGCGGGAATTAAAATTGAAGCTCTAGAGAGAAATTAAATAATTTAATTTGTAGGTGAAAAAATGTAAGTGATCAGCGGTGGAATTTTGCAAAGGCGAGGCGAACGACTTTTGAATATTAAATTGAAAATAAAGCTTTTTTTACCAAAATTAAATAAATATATGAAATATTTGTGTCTATTATTCGTTCGCACCCCCAAAATTTTCTTTGCCCCCCCCCCCCCAAGAATTTCTTGAATTGGCACCACTGCGTGTAATGTCTGCTTAGAACTTCAAGGTCTTCTATGTTCGAATCGATATCAACATCAAAAACTTATATTTAAATTAAATGATTTCGGCACACATTTGTAGTCGGAAATTAGCAATTAAGAAAGTACATTTAAGCTATAATGTAGTTTTAATTAAAAATAGTCATTAGTCCCACTTTGTAATGTTTTCTTGTGATGTAATAAGTAAATATTGTCATAATATCTACAAAATCTATCTCTTTAAGAAGTTAAATATCACAAAATATACCAATGTATAAAACTATACCTAAATG
Organism: Symmerus nobilis; assembly: GCA_027564815.1. NCBI lineage: Eukaryota > Metazoa > Arthropoda > Insecta > Diptera > Mycetophilidae > Symmerus > Symmerus nobilis. The sequence goes on along the minus strand of JANTOP010055553.1, from coordinate 13,688 downwards.
AGCTATTTTTGTAGTCTAGCTAGTTAACTTTACCTGTATTGATTAAAGGTAGATTATTTAATAAAAATATTTATAAATAAATAAAGCCAGCAGCCAATCGGATAGGCGGTGCTATTCCTTATATACATTTATACAACCTATTGGCTTTGTAAATATAAGTAAATTTTGTGATATTTCATTGGTTCGATACGAAATAAGAAGGAATACAAGTAAGTTTTAAATAAATATAATCTCTGCTTAATTGTGTTGTATTATTTACTAGATTTTCCATTTCATAAAGATAACGTTCAGTAATTATTAAATGGAAAATGGCATATTAAGGGTGGATGAATCTATAAACGGGTGTTGAATTAATTCATTGAACGAGAGAGCAATGTTATAAATAACCACTATAAGATACTTAGTATTAGGATCTAAAATTCGTAATTTCGAAATAGCCATTATAGCGAAATAAAAACAAAATCAAATTAACAATTCCTCGAAATTTCTGATAAAAATTTTAGCAATTTTACAATACATAATACGATACAATTAAAAAAATACTTTCCCGAACATTCACAAAAAAAAATTATTTCAAAAATGTTACGCTTAATTTTATCAAAGATGCATAACAAAATTTTACCAAATGCTTCTAAAAATATTATCATGCCGGAAATGTTTCCTCGATAACATTTGGACCGCACACCACGGTCAACATCTCCATAAAGTGTGCAGAATTTTATAATCCATTAACAAAATGTTACAACCTTTATCATATGCGTCTGCTTTATTCAAGAGTACATTACTCAAAACTATTACTAGAGTTCATGCCAAATATTTTCTTCGGTCGGGAAAAAATGTAAAACCGCACAAAGTTGCTTTTATAGTTAGGTAAAAATACAAAAATTAAATATTTCGGAAAAGTTGAAATTTATATAAGAAAAATCAAAAATTCGTAAAGCCTCACACCGAGAAATTTGAATATCGGACATCGCGATACTTGATCCGGATGTCCCGATAATCTTCTTTGGATGCAAAAAAATAATATTGCACAGAGTTTATAAATTAGTTGGGGAAAAATAGAGAAATAGCAAAACTAAACTTTTCTTACAAAATCTCTGCAAAAACTTAAAAGCTCTTAGGAAGCTTCATTTTTCGAACTTTATTTTTACATTTTAAAATCTATTTTCTATTCAAATAACGATCCTTTAACGAAATTTCAAATTTTCTCAAAAAAAGCTACAAAAATCTCGAAAGTTCATTGAAAGCTTACAATTAAATGTCATTTTTTATATAATTTGTATTCGAATTTTTATCCGGTTTATTAAATTTAAATGTAATATGAAATTTTCGTAGAAAGCTTATGCTATTTAAACTATAAAAATCTCGACAAAATCCCTGCGTCTCCTCTAACTTAAGTTTTTACGTTTCAAAATCTATTTTGTATCCAGATATCTGTCCTTTAACGAATTTTCAACTTTTTTAAAAATAAAGCTTTAAAAATCTAGAAAGCTCATTGCGAGTTTAAAATTAAAATCATCATCTAAATAAAAGAGAATGATGTTCGTGTGTACTACACGCATAACTCAGCAACGGTCTGTCCGATTTGCCTCAAATTTTTCGTTGTGTTCGTTCCCGGCCCAGAAAGGTCACTACGGAGCCAAAAATTGGAAATTTTCCCGGAAAATTGAAAAATCCGGAAAAATTCATTTTCAGTGCCATTTTGCATGGAGAAATTTTTTTTAGTGGAACGGAGTTCGCGTGGTCAGCTAGTCTTTTATAATTTGGAATCTAATTTTTATTCGATTCATTGAATTTACATAAAATATGAAATTCTCGCTAAACGCTTTCTCAAATTCTCGCATTGTAAGCTCAAAGAAAGCTTTAAGTTTTGAATTTAATTTATTACGTTTTAAGATCTATTTTCTATTCAGATATCGGTCCTTTCACGAAATTTCAAATTTTCCCACAAAAAAATACTTCAAAAATCTTGTAAGCTGTAACGCCTCAATCCTATTTTTAATTTTATTAAAAATTTAATATATATAGTTCATATATTGTACTCGATTTTAAGATAAAAATTAGATGAGTGCCCATCACTATGTGAGGCGGCCCATCACTGTATTGTAATTCAAAAATATCCGCCAGGAAGCGAGCGTTGTTGATGCAAAGTACCGTATTTTCCAAGTTTTAATTACAACAATGATTTTGACGACAACTTGAACAAAGGCCACAAATCAAGGTGTGGTTTTTTCTGAGAAAAATAGTCAGTACGTACTGGGCCACGATTATACACAGTTTAAAATAGAAAAATTAAAATCACGAAAAATAATAAAGAAGATCAACAAGGAGGTTTTTGGTACTTGAAGGATAAGGAAAAAGGAGTCCGTTAAGATAGTGATGGGCCATAGGGAAAATTAGAATAAATAAATTGTTATAAATAAAAATAAATTGTTAGTAATAAAATATATATTGTACCCAAAGTCTTTCTATTTAAATTAAAAATATAAAGGATTAAGAATGCGGTACAAAGCTCGAAAACAAATATTTATGCAAAATTTCATGCCGATAGATGAATTTTTCAAGAACAATGGATAGACAAGAACAATGGTTTACAAGAACAGAGGGTAAACAAGTACAATGCATGCAGTCATGATAATTGGCCTTCAATTCATTAAAGCTTTCGTAAAGGTTTTAATTTTTCGCGGAGCTTTTTAACGAAAGTATCCATTATTTAACTTTAGTTTATTTATTGGGAGATAAAAATTGAAATTTAATTAAAAGCTTTAGATAAGCTTTTGGAAGTTTCTTAATTTAAGTTCTTAATTCTTAGGTTTTTATATGAGATTTAGCTGGTACGGTTTTATAAGACAAGATAGGTAATCTGCGAAACGTTATATATTGTTATATGTATTGAATTACCTGCAGAAAAGACCAAACTTGTATCGCAGGCAGACAAAACATTAGCAAACTGGCAGGCTTACCTTACACTAACACAATTTATTAAAAAACTAATTGCATGTAATCACTTTTGTTTTCTGGAAGAGAGAGATGCCAAATATTCCACCGAAATACTTTTAATGGCATAGTTTCTAAGTACTGGATAATGCATGAGATAGAATTAGAAAAATATATTAGAGAGACAGAGACAAACTATCTCCCTGCCATATTGAATAAAAACGCCATATTGTGACACGTATTATTTTTGGCATTTTTCTAATTTGTATTCACCCAATAAAATCTAGTGGGGAAAATATTCAACAAAATTTATTTCACATTATTTTCAAAAAGTATTTAATTAAATGAAATTAGTATATTTGTAGAAAGATACTAATATTATATGAACACTTTTGGGTAGCGGAACATATAACAATGGCCCATAATCTTGAAAAAACGTTTTGAATATTTCTGATAGTAGGGAACTGGGAACTTCTCGATAGTAGGGAAATGGGAAGAGTTGGATTTGTGATGCACACATTCCCCCAATTGTAGTTTGGTTTATAATGCGAGGATATATCTCCAGATATTATATAAGCTGAATTTTTCCTTAAACTTGAAAATTCAAATTATTTAAATGTGATGTTAAATTGATGATTTTGCGGGACATGCCGGATTCGGTCCGCGGGCTGTAGGTTGTCTATCCCAACTGTGATATTATTCATACATATATATTCATACATAATTAGAGTAAACGTACACATTTACAGTGAAAATAATCATGTTAAATTAGAATATAAATTTAATATTTTAATTTTTTTTAATAATAAGATACATTTAAATACCAAATTAAACACAAAAAAATAATAAATATTTATTTATTTGTAGATAACATACATACAATGCGGAAGGTACGATGAAATTGACAGTTTCTTCCATGTTGTACCCAATCTTGTCTGGTAGAGCCTTTAGCACCCGTCTTACGAAATAGCTCATACTCATTCCCTTCTTACACATGCATTTATAATATACTGATATACGGTGACATCCATTTACCTCGGTTTTTAAAATGATTAGGTGGTGGTGTGATCCACGTGTTGATGTACATTTTCCGATTTACGTTTAAAAACAAAGCCGTGGACATTTGGACAAGCAACAGTATAAGATAAAATATGTTAATATATCTTCACAATACCCGCTTATTCCTTTTGATATCTGCGAATTATCATTAATTATTAACTTCTGAATATCATTTTATATCTTTTGTTTTCTTTTCGGTTAACATTTTTTTTTAAGTAGATTGCAGATTTGCTTTACACTCGTACCAGATAACTGAAATGAACAAATCTATGTATACCACGTATGAATGTTAAAAGATGTTAATAAAAACCGGGTAAAGGTCAAAGACTGACCTTAAGTGGCGCGCGCAAGACGAATCCGTTCTCACGCACAAGACGATCTTCACAACATATAATATAAATATTATAAATAAATAAATTTTTATAGTTTATACGTAGAATATCCAACATAAATATATTATTATACATAATCAAGTATACGCCCTATTTGTACGATTTTCTTTAAGTTCGGTATACTCGTATATGATGACTCTTTAAGATGCAATATACATACATGGAAAAAATAACCACCTCTGATGATATGTTTGAAAAATCTTCTGAGAATTATCCTTAAATATCTAAAAAAAAAAATTAAATTTACGTTCAACAAATTTTTTAATTATCACTTGGATATATTATTTTTATTTTACGATTTGATGAACTGCTCCAAATGATCAATCACATAAATATAATTTCATAATACAGCAGACATTAGTTTAAATCGATCAGCTGTTGGCTTGACCCCTTCCGATTTTCGTCATGTGACCTTGAACTTGACCTACATGAGGGACTAACTATGGTGCAGAGCACCTTCTGAAATATGGCCCAACTAGATAAAAAATTCATTTTCATAGTCATCGTTAATGTGTCGCCTGGTTACATTGCATTTGGCTCAGGCTCAATAACGTTCGGCACGAAGTCGATCACATGCGGTTAAATTATTGTTAGTTTTAGGAAAGAATTGTATATACTTGGCCGGTCAAAGTGAGGTTTCGCGAAGTAAATTAATGAGCAATAACTTATAAACTAATTTTAAGCTTGTAGAAATTAAGAATTAGGCAGTCATCAAATAGTAGACTTCAGAATCAGACTAATCAGAAAATATACTAGACAGACAGCAAATAACGGCAGAATTTCAACTTCAAAGTTGGGATTAAAACTTGGAAATAGGGAAATAAAGTGGAATTCGAGGAATTCGTGAACATGGGAACTTAGGAACTCATAGTAAAAAGCTTATAACTTGATAGTATGTATTGACTGCAAAAATATTAATAAGGATAGGAAATGGAGGGCTTCCAATCATTCTACTTTTTTATAAAATTTCAAATACTATTCCATCTAAATAAAATTTTTCAATTTCTCCGAAATTTTCCAACATTTAAGAACTTTTCTAATATATGAAATTTACAAATTTTTACAAATTTTCCAATATTTTTTGCTTGTCTTGGAATATCCAGTTTTTCACCAAATTTTCTAATTTTTATAAAATTTTAATAAATTTAGCTAGTTTTCCCGCCATAATTTTTTTGTAAAAATTTTCGAAATTTTGAATTTTTGTTTATTTTCCAAATTCCACAGCATTTTACGTGATTCGGAAAATTTTTTCGATTTCCATGAAATTTTTTTCGATTTTATGAAATTTTGAATTGTCGGTCGTTCGGAAGTTGGATTCCCACTAGTAGAATTTAGAAATTAGTACACAAATCTATTGAGAATAGGAAATTGAAATTATCGTCTATTGCTTGATCGAACTACCAGAGATGTAGCGAAGGAAATTTTTGCTGGATGGGTCGATCTACAGCAATGCTTCTCAAAGTGGGGTACGCGTACCCTGAAGGGTACGCGAAAAAACATTAAGGGTACTTCACAGTGGCGTGCTGTCTAATAAGTAGAAGGCGTAGAGCACACCTTCTAAAATATGGGCCTGCTACTCAGTCAAATCAGTAACAATTTATTTCATTAAATTACTAAAAGCCAGTAAATATTTAATTAAAAAAATATTTGTAATCATATATACAGTTGAATATAAAATATAAAATTACTAAGAAAATATGCGTTTGTTTGGTTGCTAATACCAATTATTTTAGTTAATTATTTTATATCCATTGAATTTACATGAAATTTTCAGAGGCAATCTTATTTAAAAGCCTTTGTTTTCGAAATTTTCTTTTTCAATTGTAAAATCTATTTACTATCCAGATACCGGTCATTTAAAGAAATTTCAAATTCTCCAAAAACAAGCTTCAATAATCTCCAAAGCTCTTTGAAAGCTTAAAATTAAAATGTAATTTTTATATAATTTGGAATGGAATTTTTATCCGATTCACTAAATTCGAATGACATAATATAAAGTTTTCGCACAAAAGTTTTCCCAAACCATATTAAGCTCAACGAAATTTTTAAGCTGCGAACCTAATTTTATACGTTTTAAAATCTATTTTTTATCCAGAAAAAGGCTGTTTAACGTAATGTGAAATTTTCTCTAAAAAAGCCCGAAAAGTCCCGAAACATCATTAAAATTTTAAAATTGAAGTTTTATTTTATATAATTTGGGATAATATTTTTATGCGATTCATTAAATTGAAATAAACTATGAAATTTTCGCTAAAAAGCTTTCTGAAACTATTTTAACATCAACGAAAGCTTTGAGTTCTAAACCTAATTTTGTACGCCTTAAAATCTATTTTCTATCCCGATAAAGATCCCTTAATGAAATTTCATAATTTTCCAAAAAAAAAAAACTTCAAAAGTATTAAATCAAATTTTAAATTATCGCAAGCAGCTCTTTCAAACCATTATAAGCTCCAAGAGAGTTTTAAGTATGGAACTTAATTTTTTACATTTTAGAATCAATTTTCTATCCAGAAATCGGTCCTTTAACGAAAATTTAAATTTTCTCTTTGAAAAACCTCAAATTCCCGAAAGCTCATCAAAAGTTCATTAAAAACAGGGATATAGAGAAGAAAATGTGACACTAGAATTACCCACTAACTTCCCCCTTCGGATTTAATAATATTCCAGTTTCTTTCATTGCATTTTTTGTTAATATATAAGGGGGTACCGGAAAATAATCAATTATTTTTATAAAAATTAAACAACATTCCCTCCCCCGAGCAGCCGTCGCAGCCAAATAGGCTGGCTCAATTTCAAAATTAATGTTTTATTTTTACATGTTAGATATTTAAAATTTGACTGGGGTACTTAAAAATCATATAAATAAGTAAAGGGTACTTCCCCCAAAAAGTTTGAGAAACACTGATCTACAGTACCAGAATTACATATTATCAAATACGGATTACAGATATGGATACGAATCATATCCAGTCTATCTAAGAGAAATATAAGCATTGTTGGTCAAATAAATATTTCTTCTGGTAGCCTTAGCTTCTGGACTGTCGGAAATTTAATGGCAGAATCACCCATAATGACACGATAACCAAATGAATTGTTCTCCATCTCTATGCTTAGTTAGCTCCGTTAGTTTTTACAATTCCAAAATATAGTGAAAAGTATTGAGATTTATTGAGTTTTAGGACTTCAGCTGAATCTAAATAATTTATTTTATCCCGGAAATATGTAACTTAATTATTAATTACTTAAATTTTTCCAGACATTTACTCTAAAATTGACATTTTTTATCAAAATTCGAAGTTCTAAATATTTCTCTATTAAAATTCTTCCAGTTCCGAAGGCTCAACCAAATTTTGAATATTCTGGGCAAAATAGTCGAAAATTTCGATCTCAAGACAGATGAGTTTGTCTCTAATTGGCTATTGATTTGAATAAATTATTGATTTTCAATTAGCCCTAAAACTATGGTTTAAATAGAATTAATATTATTTATATAATTAATAGAATTAATTAATATGTTTTTTAAGTTGCACAGAAAATAATAGTGCTGGGCACTAGGTAGAAATTTCAAGCTAAGTCCTCCAATTTCTTGCCTAATAATAAGTTGTACAGGAATGTTTCTCAAAATGTACTTCGTGGAGCCCCAGGGTTCCACGAGACCCTTTCAGGGAATCCGCAGTACTGATTTAGTTATTGTGTCAAAATTGTGGAAGATTTGGGAAATTTAAACTCTCAATTTTGTGCGACGAGATGGAATATGCACCAAAATTAAGGGATTGATTTTAGGCGAAAATTTCTAATATATAATTTGTTTGTTATTTTTTTGGTAACAAGCCTGCGTTATTAGATTTTCCAAGTTTCGAAGAAAGTTTCTGAAAAATGCTGTTTTTCATCAAAGAAAATTTTTAAACTTGTTTTATAAATATAACTTTGTTAGATAACCCTTTAAGGTTTTTATCTCAATACTTCTAGTAAATCATGCCCTAAATGGGCTCTAAGTGAGATTCTAAAATTTATAATTACCCTAGAAATTATAACCAATTATTCGGTAAAGTGGCCGATTAAATAACCACGTCCCATTTCAACCCCTTCCTAAATTCGGGCGTTGATTGTTTTTTAATTTTGATAATATAATTAATTTTGATTTTATCTGATGATTGAAGAACAGTACTGCATCATTAAATTTTTCAAGTCGGGAAGAAAATCCGTGGAAAATTCAGATCGTAAATTAAAGAAAATTACAAGGAAAATCCATTCTTTTTATTTGATTAAATAAATCTGAAGTAGGATTAAAAAAGCTTAAAGAAAGCTTTTTAGTTTCAGATCATTTATCTATACAAATAATTTTTCTATAGCGAAATTTGAAATTTTCTGAAGAAAGCTTTATTGACGACCCCAAAGCTTAATGAAAGCTTTTAATTAAAAATTTATTTTATTTATGTTGAGATCCATTCTTTATCCCAATAATTAAATTTAAATACAATAAAATCTGATATTTGCCATTAAGACCTTTCGATGAATTTGAATGCTCAAAGAAAGCTTTAATTTTAGGGCATAATTTTATACGTGTTGAAATCTATTTTCTAGTCAAATAATTTTCCTAAAATGAAATTTCAAATTTTCTTAAAAAATGTTTACTGAGAACTTTTGATACAAATTTTATTTGCTTTATTTCGAATCAATTTTTCATCCGATTAATTAAATTTAAATGGAATATCAATTATTCCACCAAAAGCTTTTCAAAATCTGAATAACTCAATGCTGAATGTATGAAATTTACTTTTATTCGTTTTGAAACCTGTTTTTCTGCCCAATAATATACAATACTTTAACAATATTTCATATTTTCTCAAAAAAGCTTCATTAGAATCGCCAAAATTTAGAGAGATGTTATTTTATTTGCTTGGAATCTGCTTTTCAGCCGATTAATGAAGTTTTAATCAAATCTAGAATTTTCTCTTTAAAGCTTTCCAATATCGGAAAAGTTTAGAAAAAGCTTTAACTTTCAGCTGTAATTATATATGTATTGAAAACTATTTTCGAGTTAAGTTCAAATTTTTACCGGTAAGCTTTTATAATATAAAAGTTCCCAAAGTTAACTGAGAGCTTTTAATTAGCTTCATTTCATTTATTTGGAATTTACTTTTCATCGAATTACTGGAATTTAATTTTTCTCCGAAAGCTTTTGAAAATCTTTAAAGCTTAAGGAAAGCTTTAAGTTTCGGATGTAGTTTTGAACGCAATGAGACCTATTTTCCATTGTGCTACATAAAAATGAAAATTTTTTTAAAGAAAACTATGTTCAATTCCTCAAGGCTTTTCGAAAGCTTTTAATTAAAATATTAAAAAAAAAATACCGAAAATATTGTGTAATTATCATAATAATAAACCCTGAAAAAGGAGTTTTCAACAGATTTCAATATAATGTAGTTCCTTTATATTTTAGCTTTATGGGATCCGCAACGGTTTTAATTAATAGAAAGGGCTCCGCGATTAAAAATGTTTGAGAAACCATGTTGTACTGAAAATAATATTTCTGGACACTTCTGAACATTTTCAGAAATTCATAATCCATGAAATTTTAGAAACGACAGACCAAATTTCAGATAATAACCAAACATATTGGTACCAATATGCAATATGCTAACATTTCGTTAAGGTCATAAAATTCTGCCCACCTCATGAAGATATTGACAGCGGGTTTAAAATTATTGCAAAGACTTTTCAAAAAAATAATAAAAAAAATAAGTAGCACGTAGGAAAAGTGAAATTTAGCAAACAAGAAATTGGATGAAAGGAGTGAAGTATATCGATTCCCTACATTTCTACATAATTTTCTGATTTTATTTCTAAATTATTGTTAAGGTTCCATCTCCTTCAGTTCTCTATTTCGATTACAATTATACAGTAGATACTTCTTAGAGGCCTAATTAATTTCAAACAATTTATTAAACAATCTTACCCGACCAATTATTTCTATCCAAAAGGAACCGACTGGAAAAAAAAATTGGCCCAGACAAGCAGATCAGCAGCTTGTATCTTAGCCGAAATGCATGGTATGAATTGGGTTGATGGGAGACAAAAAAAATGATCAATTTGAATGATGAGACCGAAACATTAATTCTACCAAATATAACCATTTATTACAGGTGTATAGTGATGCATTATGAGAACGTGAACTGTATGCATTGTGTATACAGTTCATGTGTGTAAATCGATGTTATATGATTGGTATGGAAAAAGATTACTTTACTGCACGCAATTTTATAGCCAATTTTTATTTACTATAACGTCCTATTACATCTCCAATGTATGCAGCGAATACAGCTCTTCTTAGCTCATATTAGACGCATTACAAAAGATGCGAATTTTGATGTGAAAAGAATTCGCGTGCATATAAAAATATTTAAAGGTTTAAAGAGATTTAAGTTGTATACGCAAGGTGGAATGGATAATACGATGATTTCTTTGTGTATAATATCAAATGTTATAAGTTTATAAGATGAGCACTTTGCACTTTGTTATTATAAATTTCTTAGATTTTGTACAGTATATTTAAGGATAATCACTTCGATGATACTTATTCTTCTCATTGTAGGTACTTGATAACACGAAATAAAGACTTTCGCTTTTCTCATCACCTTACATTTAGATAATGGACAGACCAGTATGAGATAATCCATAACCTTTCAAAACAATATCGTACAATCCATATTTAAGTATCAATTATATTACTCTCTACTGAAGCTAAGTCGTTGGTATATGCAACATATGAGAAACGGTTCTTTTAAGGTTTCTAGTTAAATGCAAGGTGCAAGGCCCTTGATGGAATTTTGTCCTACATTTGTTCTGTAGCTTTAGCGAAAGCAAATTAATTGAAAGGTTTCTTGCCGAAAAATTGGAGGAGTCTTATTTTCATGGTGAATTTTTGTGTGAAAGTGGGCAAATTTTTGTTGCCAGAAAAAAAAATATAGATATAACGCGGGTGTCTCCACCGCTCCGTCCGGCTGCAGCGAACCGGGCAAGGCTGTGGTGGAAATAATTATTAGGCGTTAGGGGGAAGGTTCCCCTAACTGGCGCTTAAGCCTAATATTTCGTAAAAAAAATTGATTTTTTTTAAATTAAGCCACAACAGCTTCTAAATTAGTTGAGGAATACAAAAATATTAAAACTAATCATTTCGTTGAAAAGCATTGCAAAAACTTAAAAGCTCCCAGTAAGCCTAATTTTCCTAACCTTATTTTTTACGTTTTAAAATCTATTTTGAATCCAAACAACGATCCTTTAACGAAATTTCAATTTTTCCCAAAATAAAGCTTTAAAACCTCGGAAGCTCATTGAAAGCAATATTAAAATGTTATTTTAAATAATTTGGAATCGAATATTTATCCGACACATTAAATTTAAATGAAATATGGAATTTTGGCAGAAAGCTTATTTAAGCTATTAAAAGCACAACGAAAGGTTTAAGTTTAGAATTTAATTTTTAATGTTTAAAAATCTATTCCCGATATGATTCTTTAACAAAGTATCAAATTTTCCCAAAAAAAAAATGCTTCAAAAATTTCGAAAGCTCACTTAAACAGTTAGAAATTTACAGCAATAAAAATTGGTTACGATTTTGTCGATATTTCAAGTGTACTCTGCACCTTCTGCGCATTAAACTGCACGCCACCGAAGTGGATATACAATATATAAGTACTGAAATCTCGGTTCTACAGAATTTTGCATAAATCAAATAAACAATAACAATAAAATTAAAAACGTAAATGATAAGGTTGTTCTATATAATGTATTTTATAGTTGGTCACTTGAAATTATCAAATGGGACATTCGGTGACCCGCGGGTCATAGGTTGCCGACTCTTGTCCTAAAACATGAATACATGCAGAAATGAGTTTCAGAAATACTCGTCGAAATCTAATAAAATAAACTCAAAAGTGAGAAACGTAAATTAATCAAAGCAATATGTGTTAAATATAGTCACTTGTTGGTTTTTAATGTATTACTATGAAATACACATTTCTCAAAGATCCAAAGTGAATTATTTCTTGTGTTCCTCTGAAACGAGGGAATTTCGATGAATAATTCCTTTGAAAGTTTACTATCCAATTTAAGAAATTATTATTCTGTTGGAACTCCTTAATAAAATCAAGAAGTAATAATTGTAAAAATATTCGTGTATTTTAGGTTCACTGGACTAATTACATTTACAATATAAGTAATGCAACAATTTTAATTTAAAACAAACTTTTACTTCTAATATATCCACACTTATTCCTTATTTTTCAGTTTAAAATGCCGATATTATTACAATATATTATTGAATAGTACCTATTAGTACGGAGTTGAAATGTTGAGATTCCTAGGTGAGGCTTGAATTGAAATTAAAATCCATTGAGAAAAACATAGATTTTCTAGATATTATTTTATCGAAAAGCTACATTTTTATGATGATGCATCACTAAAATATAAATGCCTCTGGTTAAGGCGGAACTATAACTAATATGATTTGATTTGTATACGCCAATATCTAAGAGAATTAAAAGCAAGACTTAACCTGATGATCTATTTAAAAAAAAAATTATGTTCACTTAATATATTTATTATATTTTAATATTTTATTTTTATAGTCGATTTTGTCCAGCAATCGTTTGATAAATGCCGCATGGGGCCTATAACACAGATAGTGTTATCGAGAATACAATATATACATTCGCTCCCAGGTACAAAACAGATAAAATTATTAGCATCTTTCATCTCTCTACCATCAACCAAATCATATTATGTTTTGATTGGAATTTATTAACAGCACACTCTATCGCCTTGTTTCGATCTAATAAAAATTATGTTGCGATTTCACTTAATTTATTTCTTGATTAAAGAAAAGGCAAAACCTTGGTAAAACACATTCAGGTTTTATCCATTTGAAGATCAAAAATGTCTTACAATTGTCGTCTAAACAGAGCACTGTGTATTGGGGTGTACCGATATCGAAATTCCCAAAGTGGGTAATCTGGATAAAATGTTTGGAGTTGTTTGGAATGGCCGGTTTTGACACAACTTATGTAAAAGGAAATTAAAAGTAGATTTCTTGTTTTTCGAATTTTGGAATCTTCAAAAATATATTTTGTGTTAGGAAACAAATTAATACTTACTTATTTGACATTTATTAGACGATGGTAACAAAAGAAACTAATGCAGGAAATGCAAAGTCAGGTTACAGTTCTGTGGCAACAAGCAATAACGGCTTAAGTCGATTTTTGCAATTTTTCAGGAGAGCGATTTAAAGTTTTATAAATT
>JANTOP010055552.1:0-45039 GCA_027564815.1 Symmerus nobilis | reverse complement strand
GTGGAAATTGAATCCTGATTGGATTTAATTTATATTCGATTTTTTAAAATTTGATTTTATAATTTGAAAATTTTTCGATTTTTTAATAAAAATTTTCAGATTTCCTTTCAAATATTTCCAAAATTAAATTGGCAAATTGTCGCGAAATTTTGGAATTTTTGAATAACCATTTTCTCGAATTTTATTTTTGATTTACTAAAGATTCGGAACAGAAATCAGCGTTTTCCAGCAACAAATTTCAATTTTAGTCCTTTTTATTTTTGCGCATCAATTCCAAATTTTTAATGTTTAATTGTTTTAATGTAAAATTTAATGTCCACTATGACTCGAAGCATTAGATATCGATGATCTGAATTTTTTCCCTTGTACCTGTGGCCATTAGGTTTGAAAATAATAAATTTTTTTGCTATAAAATTAAAAAATTTATTTTAAAAACCAAATATTTGTCTCTTCGATATTAATTTGTTTTTCTAAAAATAAATAGATTTTGAAAAAGGATGAATATTTTGGGAAATGTGAAAAAATCCACAAAGTTCTAATAAATACAAGCATAATTACTCTGATATTTAAAGGACCTAAGCTAATTTTTTTAGGGTCCTTCGGCATCCGCATACGTTACTTATTGTAATAATAAATAGTTATGCATAATGATACTCTCGATATCACTATACATCATTCATCGATATAAAAAAATAAAATTAATTCTCCCAAATATTTGCTGGTATTTTCGAATTTTTCATTCAAAACTTTAACTAAAAAATCTTAAATATCTTACAGATACCCTTATAAGGAGAGGTAAACTTCGCATCCTCAATGTCTATCAACAAAGTAAATAGTCTCTTTTATCATGATCAAGGTCTTTTATTAGCAGTTAAAAATACATTTTAATATAAGAAATAAATAAATTAATAATGATACAATTCTTTATCACCACAAGGTGTTGTACAAGAATTTAATTTAAAATTTAAAGGTTTAAATTCACTCTTTTCTGACGTAGGTATTTAATTTATTTAGTATACATACTTGTTAAATGAAAATTTTTATATATACAATTGACTTAGATTATCAAGTATTATTAATTAATTTGAAAATTTAATAAGTTATTAGGCAGGCAGGTAAATAATCATACAAATTAAGAATAAATCTAATATTACAAATATTATAGGTAAATTTAAAAGATTCAATCGCCCATCATTATCTTACAAATTGCATATTTTTTGGAATCCCTCTTTGGTACTTAGAAAAAAAATTAGAAATTAATTTAAAATTTATAGTTCTCGATATTGACTGTTAGGTAAAAATACAAAAATTAAATTTTTCGAGAAAGTTGAAATTTGTCTAAAAAAAATCAAAAATTCGTAAAGGATCGCGTCGAGAAACTTGGCATTTGACATCGCGATATTTGTTCCGGATTTCCCGACAATTTTTTTCGGATCAAAAAAATTTAATGATGGTGAAAGATTATTAATTAGATAAGGAAAAATACAAAAATTTCAAAACCAAACTTTTCTTTCAAAAGCTCTGCCAGAACTTTAAAGCTCCCCGAAAGCTTTATTTTCCCAACCTTATTATTTACATTTTAAAATTGATTTTCTATCGAAATAACGATTCATTAACAAAATTTCAAACTTTCCAAAAAAAGCTTTAAAAATTTCGAAAGCTCTGTGGGAGCTTAAATTTAAAATGTCATTTTATATTATAATTTGGAATCCAATTTTTATCCGATTCATTAAATTTAAATGAAATATGGTTATTTCGCAGAAAGCTTGTATAAGCTTTTAAAAGCACAACGAATGCTCTAAGTTTCGAACTTATTTTCTTACGTTTAAAAATCTATTTTCTATCTAGATAACGGCCTTTTAACGAAATTTGAACTTTTTACAAAATAAGGCTTTCAGAAATATTTAAAATTAAAATGTCATTTTATATAATTTGTAATCTAATTTTTTTTTCGATTCATTAAATTTGGAAAAAATATGAAATTTCCTATAAAAGCTTTCTATTTACCCAAATATTCTAATTACTAGATTTGTTTAAACATTTTTTATTTGTACTAACAATCCCTCAATAGATTTTATCTAACCGTAAATGGACTAGATACATGAGTCTTCAGCGGAAAAAAGTTTTCATGATGCCAGTAAGATACTATGAATGGGGGTAGGATTTAGAGAGACATTTCTTTTCTGAATAATTTGTCAATAATTTTAAATTAAATTCTTATTATTTTTAATTTTTATTTTTGTCGAATTTTCGAAATTTCATAAAATTTTGCAAATTTTGAAATTTTTACGAAATGTCATGAATTTGACTATATTTCGTAATTTTCATAGAATTTGAAAATTTTCATTTTTTTTTGTTTTTTATTGGTTTTTTTAAAGTTTTAATGATTTTCTAATTGTTTATTAAATTTTCCGATTTTTGCGAACATTTTCTAATTTTTAAAAATATTCACAGTTCTTATTCAATTTCCTTATCTTTAATCGAGATGATTTATCTACAGTTGTAAGCTTTCCAACCAGCTGTCGTTTTCCAACCCACTATCATCCATTGAATACTCTCCCCAATCCATACTCCGTACAACATACCGTTCCGGCGAATAATTTCCCATTTGTATTTTTTATAAGAAAATGGACAATTTTCCTGAGTTCATAAGTACCTCAAAAAAAATTTTTTTTTTAAATCCTGAAATTATATTTTAGGTTTGGTTATGAAGTACTCAGGAAAAAAATTTTAGTCAAATCGAACGATATTTTCTTAATTAACAAATTAATTAAAAAATTATCGGAAGGAACAGCCATTAAATCGTTTGATAAATATGTATGATAGGAGAAAATATATAATTTTCCCAAGCTTACAACTGAATCAAAAAAATTTTCTCTTTAAAATCCTGAAATTACTTTTTAGTTTCGTACATGAAGTAGTCGGGAAAAAAATTTCAGTCAAATTGGCTGAAATTTTTATAATAAAAAATTAAATTCCAAAATTATAATAAATAAAAGACCCGAAAAATTTTTTAATGCACGTAGAAAAAAATTAGGTATTTTTCAAAGCTCTGAACAGGCTAACAGATTTTTTCCGAAAAGCCTGAAAATAGAATTCACCTAATTTACCCAGATACCCTTTAAAGGTGAAGATTTAAATTACTAACCATAATGAACCAGGGATAGCCCTGAAAGTCGCCCGGATTATTATTTCTGAATTCCTCAATCACTTCTCAACTGGTCTGATCAGCAATTTAAAATTCTCGTTTTTTAAAAAATAATAAATAAAATATCGTAGAAAACAAAATCAATGAAATGAAAAGAAAATTCTGAGAAATAGGAAAAATCGCGGGTGGTTTTATTTAATTCTCTTCGATACACATAATAAAACGAGTCAGATATCTTCTTACATTATCATTTATCATAATAAGAAAATAATTTTTATTTTTATTTCCAGGAATAATAATCATTCAACAATCAAAAAGTTGAAACCGGATACTCTCATCTACAAAGACATAATTTTAAAATTAATTAAACATTTTATTAGATTCACTTATAATTTTGAAAGTTAACTTACAATAATATTGCCGAAATTACTTCAAATTTGAGTAATAAATTCATTATGCCCATGTACAAAATATTCAATCATCAACCTGAAAATAGGACAATTATAGGATTATTATATTAAATGATTTTTTTTGTATAATTATTAATTTAAAAACTAAATTATTTAAATTCAATGAAAATGAATTTATTAAATATTAATTTATTATATCGATGGAAATTAAATATTGGTTTGAATTTATTGTAATGAAATTTCGAAAATTTCTCCTTTCTGATATTAGAATATTGAGTAATTATTTATAATCTGCTAATTTTTAATTTTTCTATTTTCTATTAGTATTCATTTTTATATCCCATTCATAAAGGATATGAAATTATATACAAAGTAATTTGAAATAATTAATGCAGAAATAATAACATTCTTTGGTAATAAAATTTTCCGATAAACTGTCTCACGGATGATGGAAAAATACCGAGATGAATTTAAATTTTAAAAATTTTGTCTTAGTTAACCCAAAATCTAAAAATCATGATCAAAAGAGTCGTTTTTAAAATTCAATTTCTTGACACAAATCCATTATTATCATACACTTTACAAAATTATGAGATTTCTTCCGTAAAATATTCTAAAAATGTCTAATAAAAATTAAAAGTTAAAAATCAAATGTCGAGTCGCATAAAAGTCGTATAAATGGGCAGCTAGAGTATAAACATTTATTTAACATTTCAAATAATAAATTTAATAATTTATGAGAAATATGAATTTCTAAAAACCTAGGAAAATGAAATAGAAAAAAAAAATAGAATTTGAATTTAATAAATTGTTTTATGCATTTTATTAGCCATTTCTATATTTTATCGCCAAATAAAACTAATATTAATTTATAAAACAAAAATTCAATCATCATGAAATTTACAAAAAAAAAAAAATCATCTAATCCATTGAAAATTAAATTCACTCTGATTTAATAAATGTAATCCCCGATTCAAAGCAGAAAGGTTTCACTTAAAATTCAGCTCAAATTTAACATATTCTTATATTTTCTATGCAATTTTGGTGCATATAAAAACATTAACAAAAATTTTGTGTATCATCATCCCGTCCAGATTGATAAATTCTACATCTATTTCCAGAGTTTATTGAAAAGTTTTCTTTCTGAAAGCTTTTTAAGTATGAGACCGATAACTTTTCAATTTACCTATGTACTCTGTACCCACTTTGTCATCATATATTTTAAGTACAAGAGTGGCCGGAGGATATTTGACATTAATAATTCTGGATGGTTGATTAGAAATTAAGAGATTAATAGAAATTATTTCCCATCACCCAGAAAATTCTACAAAATTACTGGGAGATAATTTTTGATCCTTAATGACTGGGTAAAGATTAGTTTAGCCAGTACAGATTCTTTAGAGATAGAATTTTTTTTATAAATATTTTCCCGATATAATAAATAAAATGAAATTTATCATATAGATTTTGCAGTATAAAATTATATTTCTTACTTGTTTCTGACGGGACATGAAAAGTAATTCTATAGCTGAGAAAAGTAGATGCAAAAATCAAAAATCAATCGAATTAAATAAGATATACAGTTTTGACCGCAATCAAATTTAGATATTTTTTTTATCGAATTTTTCGACAAAATTAGATATAAAAAAAAAGTGTTAAACTTGACCCGTGCTGATTTAATTAACAAACAGACAAATTTTTTCAGCCACTTCCTTTATGATTATAATTTTGGTAAAAATTTATTGGTTCGATTTTTTAAAATTTGAAGGGTAATTTATACTGAAAAGGGAGATTATGAATAGTGAATCGAACTTATTTTCAAATTGATGAAATATCAAATAGAACTTAATTGTTTAATCCAATTTCATCATAAAATCCTGTTCGGATTTAAAAACCAGATATAATTAATACATATACGTTCCTCGATTTCCGCTTGAAAATTTAAATTAATACTCACGTACATCATTCGATTCATATAATTCAACGAAAATGAAAAACAATAATAAAACAAAATATTTTTTTTTTATATGAAAATATCGATATCAATAATAAATTATAATATTAAAAATCAATTTACTACAAATTCATACCTACATACGCTTGTATGAAATGATATCAGCGGATATCTACATTTGAACAGTTGCATTATTAAATGAATAGCCGAATATCTTATAGCTAATTGTAACTCAATTTACAAGAACTTGTAAACTGTGTTCTCTAAAGAATATTGTAATAAAAAAATGGACCGTTCCCACAGGGTGGTTTGAAGTATTTTTATAGTAAATCTGATTTAAAAAGCTTTAAATAAGTATACATGCTACAATCTCTTATATTAAGCCTTGTACTTCCCAAACCCCCCCCCCCCCCCCATCCACTTTTTAGCCCATAATTTCAAGTGAGAAATAAACTGCCAGTAAAATGGACTTGGCTACCAGGTTTTATTTACAGTGAAATTATGTTATTTATCATCAGTATAAACTGTTGATTTTTACCAATAAAAACCCTTTAATTTTTGCCAGTAATAACTTTGCTATTTTTCACCAATAAAAACTCTGTCATTCTTACCAGTAAATTTTATTTTTACCAGTAAAAACTTTGTTAATTGTTACCCGTACAAACTGCCGGTAAAATTGACTTAGTCTACCCGTTTTTATTTACAGTAAAAATATGTAATATATCATCAGTAACTGTTGATTTTTACCAGTAAAAACTCCTTAATTTTTGCCAGTAAAAACTTTGTTATTTTTCAGCAATAAAAACTCTGTCATTCTTACTAGTAAATTTTTTGAATTTTTACCAGTAAAAATTCTGTTAATTGTTACCAGTACAAACTCTGTTAATTTTTTACAGTAAAAACTCTGGTAATTTTTACCAGCAATAACTCGTGGAATTTTACCACTAAAAATTCATTAATTTTTACTACTTTATTTTATCAGTAAAAATGTTGTTGTTTTTTTTCAGTAAAAACTCGTTAATTTTCACCTATAAAAACTGAGTGATTTGTACCAGTAAGAACTCGTTGATTTATATCAGTAAAAACACGTTGACATTTACCAGTAAGAACCATTGATTTTTTCGAGTAAAAACTCTTTAATTTGTACCAGTAAAAACTAATTAAATTTTGACTACCAACAACCAATGTTTTTTTTTTTTTTCATTTCTTTTTATCAGTAAAATATTAACAGAATTTTAATAACGGTAATAAAATCGAAATCCTGCTTTTTTTTACTAATAAAGACTCATTGACTTTTACCAATAAGAATTGGTTGATTTTTATTACCAAAAACCTTTGTTTTTTCCCATCATTTTTACCAGTAAAAATTTTGTTGGTTTTTATCAGTTAAAACTCGTCGATTTTTACCAGTAAAAA
Source organism: Symmerus nobilis (assembly GCA_027564815.1). Classification (NCBI taxonomy): domain Eukaryota; kingdom Metazoa; phylum Arthropoda; class Insecta; order Diptera; family Mycetophilidae; genus Symmerus; species Symmerus nobilis. The sequence goes on along the minus strand of JANTOP010055552.1, from coordinate 38,111 downwards.
CTCATTGATTTTCAGCAGTAAAAAACATGTTAATTTGTACCAGTAAAAACCATTGATTTTCTCTAGTGAAACCCCATTTATTTTTACGCAGATATGCAGAGATTTACGCTGGATAACGAGGGGGATTATTTAAAGAAAATTATAAGATAGTTGAAATGCTTTTATATTTAAAATTCATAATAAATAAAAACCCTTAACATTTCTTATTAAAATTTAGATATTTCACTGCTGTCCTTTTAAGGATCACCAAAACGCTAATTTCATATATCCTAGTACGTGCCTTATTATGTACCTAATAGAATATGATTAAAAATTCTGGGATATTTAGGGTTAAGGATTAAGAGTTTTCCTATATATAATTTCACGGTTATAATCGAATTTTCCGATTTTAATAATATTTTCCGATTTTCGGAATATACGACTTTTTTAAAATAAAATGAATTATTTTCTAATTTTATTTATTGATTTTTAAATATTTAATTTCTTTCTAATAAACTAATTTTTAAGAATTATATCCTGTAAGTAATTTCATTTATAAATACAAATTAAAATTATTTAGCTCTAAAAAACTAAATTAAACTATGATGTTGAATACTAAATTTTATATAAAAAAAATTTGTAATAAAAATTAAATTAAACTAAAATTAATTATATAATTATGCTGTATAATTAATTTTTCTTTCATAAATTAGATATGGGAATCCATATTATTTTATTCTCAGATTAGGAAAATTTAAATATAAAATTTGACCGAATGGGTAAATTATTGTCTTTTTTTTAATCGAACAATTTTATCAGTTTTTCGGATACAGTTAATTTAATTTAAATATTAAAATTTAAAATAAATACTTAGAGATTTTAATTATAATTAATAAAAATAAATAATAGTAATTGGAAAATGTTTCATAAAAAATTAATAAATTTCTTGAAAATTCAGAAATAAAGAAAATAATAAATAAGAAAATAATTTGCGGCGAAATTTAGTTTTTTCAGAAAAATTCAATTTTTTCATGATCCTGTAAAATCATTATTTTAAGAAAGTAGTAAAATATATTTAATAAATTAAGTTATTTTTCCAGGAACATCCACCATACATCTTCATCTAAAATAAGACATTTCCGTTCAACTTTGGACAACCCTGTAAAAAAAAAATAATTCTATAAATAAAATGTGTGATAAATATTTCAAATATAAGTTACTTAAGAGGTGTGAAAAAAAAATGTGTATAAATAATATTCTATTTTATATTCCTTAAAGAAAATACTGTTAAACATATAAGAAAAGGATATAAAATACAGAGGTAACATTATTTGTTTTTCTTGACCAATTTTATGAATTAAATATTATTTTTATATTTTCTGTTTTCTTTATTTATCTATGCAAAATATACTATGTACTTAGAATACCTACCTACTCCGGTAAACTTGATTAAAATATAAAATTATTATAAAAAATACAAATAAAATAACCGGGAGATTTCAAGTCAAATGAGATTCAAGAAAAAGAAGAAATTTATTATAATTCAATTAAGAACTTACTCTTTTTATTTTCTTTATTATTCATCGATCAATAAATAAATAAATTAACATCCAATTTTTTTTTTTCAAGAAATACTAAATATTGTTTATAAATTTTTCTTTTCTTTTCTTTTCTTTTTTCTTTTCATTTCGGATGATATTGAATATCGATCGAATAATACAATTCGATCTTCAATCAATTCTCACCCAATAATCCACATCTATATTATTACAAGAAAAATTTTAATTTATGGAAGATAAATATGCCTAGTAGTGTTCTTATTCTCTGTCGACTATATTTTCACAGGTATTTTTTATCTTAGAATTTTAATAAAAAAAATATGAATTTCTAGATTATAAAAATAAAAAAATAATAATTGTTATTACAGACATTGGTTATTTAACATAACATAATAAAATTGCCCTTGAATAATACGATTTATATTTTGTTGTTTTTAATATTTAGATTTACTATTCCAAATCCCATATTCTCCTGTCTTATTTTTGAAAGAAAATCTCAAGTTTTCATTGTCTTATATTTGAATTTCAATCAAATCCGGAATAAATTTGAGAATTCAAGGATTGAAAGACTGATTGATTTTAAAAATTCATTTCACTCTCTCTAAAAATTCTGGGGTCTCCGGGAAAAGAATCATTTCATTTTTTTGCAACCCATAATTCCTGTAGGGTTAAATTTAGATATTAGGCGCCAGGATATTAAATAATATACGAATTTTCTTTTTTATTTCCATTTATTTATTATCATCAATTTTACAATTAACATTTATTTTTTTATTTTTATTTTAAACCAGATTAAGCAACATAATTTTAATTTACTGTATTACTACCGATCTACTATTTTTAAAATTAATTTCAATGATGAGACACCTTGAAAAAATTGTTATTATTACAATAAATTTGGTATTAATAATAAAAACAATTTTTACTACTTTTTTCTGCCGTGTTTATTTTTAAACCTTAATTATGCGATTTTACAAAAATTATTTTAAGGTACATCTTGGTATATATACTTTTCTCTTTGCCATTTTTTCGCTATCTTATTTAACAATTCAAGGATACATTTTTGAATACCTAATATGAAAAAAATTAAATGGTATGATAATAACGTATAAAAATAACGTTATCCAGCCGGCGAACGGCGGGGTACGCTTAATTTCGTTATAAATTATACAGAAGTACTAGGTTTTTATCCAATAAAATAAAGGATACCTCATAGATAGAATATTTTAATCGGGGTTTTTATGATGAATTTGTATAGAAATCAAATGCTAAGAGCCTCTTAGAAATTAAGATTGGATTTGATTTCTAAAATCTGCTAATTATTTTATTAGAAAATCTACAAATCAACTCGTATTTTTTTTCTTGTAATCGATCTGAGGACTTAGAAATTATAATAAAATGCCTGATTTATTAGTACATTAAGATATTCGATTGACGATATATTGAGATAGACGAGAGATGTCCCTGGCGGCTTTATCGACCCGTCCCTAATTAATTGTCGTTTATTTAGAAAAGATTGTGGAAATACTCTAAGGCCGAAACTATAAAAATATATCAATTTTAACCAGTCTTTGGGTATCAGAAAATATACTCATATTATTGAGAAATTTTTAAATAAAATCTGAGATATCAATATTATTTAAAGGATTTGGAAATGATAAATTCATTATTATTTAATTATTATTTAATATTTAAATAATAATTATTTCTTAAAATCTTCGAATTTCTAGGAATTTACAAAAGATATTTCGAAATTCTTTTTAAATTTTCCCATCGATTTTTAGATTGCGGATTGATGGAAAATTGATGATTGATTTAACGAGCATTTAATAATTAAGCTAAGATAATAATGAATAATTGAGTTTATTTATTAAATAATTTAGTCATTAAATTTTGAAAATTAGTCAATGATTCCTGGATATTTTGAACAATTTCGAATGAATTTAAAGTTCAGTTAAATATGAGAAAAATTTCTAAAGGGTTTTAAAAGTAGAATTTCCTATACATTTTCTATGTCATTTTTGATCAATATATTGACATGGATTTTTTTTTTCAAAAAAAATTCGATCGATTTGGTTGAAAAGTTTTTTCTTTTATACTCGATGAGGTAAACTAAAAATTAATTTCAAGATTTTGGAAAAAAAAAATATTTGGGCGAGTTATTAGCTTCTAAAAAGTCAATGGCTTTTCGGTTTCATTTCTTGATCTTTTCTGATCAAAATTTTTAAATAGAGTATTTAAAAATAAAAAACTCGCTCGATTTGTTTCAAAATTATTTTCTGAATAATTGAAGAGGTGAACTAAAAACAGTTTTTAAGATTTTGAATAAAAAAATTTACTGAGCGAGTTATGAGCTTTTAAAAATTCCAAAATTTTGTTTAACAATCAATCCAAATTCATACTATTTTTCTCATCAATATTTTGAAAATGATTTTTTTATAAATAAATTAAATCAATTTGATAAAAAAATTTTTCCTGAATAATTGAAGAGGAGGACTAAATCCCAGTTTCAGGATTTTGACGAAAAAAAATATCTGCGTGAGTTATGAGCTTGTGAACATTTTATCAATAATTCGTGTGTAAATTTTAAGTCCTTGATCGATTGATTGACATCCTTGATCGATTCATCATAACTAAATCAGGAAACTATTAAATACTAAATCTTTTTTTTAAGTAAAATCAATTCTACGTCATTTTTACTTCTAGAATTTTTCCGGGAAAAATCTTCTTCCATTTTTAAATTGATGACAAAATTTTGGCCATAAAATGTCGGTGACAATTTCAGAAAATGGATCGATTTTTTTCCACATTTTCATATTTCTAAGGAAAATTCATTCCAAAACTTTCTTATCTAATGATGTTAAATTATTTGTTAGTAATTTTCAAAGATATTTGATTAAGAAAAATTTTTGGAAGAAAATCGAACATTTTGAAATTTATCCCATTTTCGTCAAAAATAGAGTTTCAAAAATAGAGATTCTCCAGACAGTATCGCGGAAAACTTAATTTTCCGGGAAATTTTTGTAAGAAATGAGTAAAAATGATTATGTGAAATTAAACCTAAGGGTTCGATGAGAAAATCGTAGAAAAAACTTTTTTAAAAAATCAACCCCTTGATTTTAGGAGGGCCGATATATAGGGTACATCAAATAAAACGATGATTTTTCAGGAAAACGGTTAAAATCTCCCGGAAAATTTAAGATTTGAAAATTTCGAAGTAGATTTAAATAGGAGATATCTTAAGTCATCTACCAATATCATAAGTTCATAGGATTCCCTCACAACATATATTTTTAAGGGGGTCAGTTCCTCAGTCGTTCTCCATTCAAAAAACCTGATTTCCATGTACCTTTTTCCAGAAAACTACTGGGCCGATTTCTCTGAAATTTTGTATATATCTTCTTACCTCTAAAGTAAACCTTTTAAGCAGAGGAAATTACAAAATATTAATTGAATATTCTGAATTATGACACGAAAAAGGAAATGAAAATTTATACGAGTTTCTTATATTTTTAAAAAACCCACCGCTCCACTTATGGAAATTGCCTCTGCTTAAAAGGTTTACTTTGGAGGCAAGAACATGTGTACAAAATTTCAGGGAAATCGGCCCAGTAGTTTTCCAGAAAAAGGTACATGAAAATCAGTTATTTTATATGGAAAATGGTTGAGGAAGTGACCCCCTTAAAACGACGCCGAATTATTCCTAACTAATTAATGAAGAGATTTTGTTAAGAGATATTTTGAAAAATTCATAAAATGGCAAACATTTTTTCTAAATTAATTTTAGAATAACAACGAAATTTTCAGATTTTTGAGCCGTAAATTAAGTCAGAATTTACAGATAGATTTCGTAGATATCATTATTTAAAATTTGAAATCAAATCAAGCCTTCTTTTTGGGACAAGTTTATATTTCGTTAAAGAGTCGTTATCTGGATTTCTAAACGTAAAAAATTAAGTTCGAAACTTGAAGCTTTCGTTGAGCTTTTAATAATTTGGATAAGTTATCTGCTATAATTTTTATAATTAACGTTTTATATAAAAATTCTATTCCAAATTATATAAAATGACATTTTAATATTAAGCTTTCAATAAGCTTTATAGATTTTTGATGCTTTTTTAGGGAAAATTTGCAATTTCGTTCCGGGATCGTTATCTGAATAGAAAGTAGATTTTAGAAGGTTAAAAATCATATTCGGAACATAAAGCTTTCTAGGAGCTTTTAAGTTTTTACAGAGCTTTTGAACGAAAAGTTTAGGTTTGATATTTTTGTATTTTTCCTCACCTAATTTATAAACTTTCTGCATCATTACATTTTTTTGGATCCGAAGAAAATAATCGGAAAATCCCGATCAAAGATCGTGATGCCCGATATTCAAATTTATTGGTGCGTGTCTTTACGAATTTTTGATATTTCTTATATAAATTTCAACTTTTCTGAAATATTTAAATTTTGTATTTTTACCTAATTGTTAAAGCAACTTTCTGCGTTTTAAAATTTTTTTCCGATCGAAGAAAGTATTTTAATAATTGCACTGAGTTTCGAATTGACCTCTTCGTGAATTGCTACGTCAATTTCTGAATTCAAAATTTGATTAAGAAAATTTCGCCGGAATTGGGTACACCTATTTTTTCTGATCAACTGATTAGCTAAATTAAAAACTATTTTCAGGATTTCGAGATAAAAATTTATTTCAGCCAATTACAAGCTCCGGTTTGGAAAATTTATTATTTAGAGTTAAATGTCTTTCTAAATCAGGAAATCAATTATTAAATTCAAAATTTGGCTAAAACGGCTTCATTTTTTTTTGGACAATTTTAGGGTACCTAAACCTATTGACTAATATTGAAATTAACTACCTTCCCATAATTAAATATATGTTCCGTTAAAAATATTAGAATGGGATTAAGTTGATTTCCCGCCACTCTGTAAGGAAGTAATTTTCTCTGAAAATGAAGCGTAAAATAATGACCGAATAAAATTAAATTATAAAGATAATTCAAAAGAAAAATTTGGTATACAAAATACGGTTCTCCGGTGGATATCTTATCTTTTCGATATAAAAATATAAGACAAAATTTGCACATTGTTGACACAAATTTCATTGGTCATCCGTGTACGACTCCGTTACGAATGCGGAAATTTTGTTATATTTTTTTTTTTGCTCTTCAAACTCTTGATTGTCCTATGCAAATTTTGTTTTTTCGATTTTTTCATGTGACTTGCTGAAATTATTTTTTTTTTCGCTGGAAATATTTTGCATAGAACGTATATGATATGATAGATATGTGGTAAGATTATCTTGACCGCATATGTGTCTTATAACTGTGATTTCGTACGATGTGTGTGATTATCAACACGGAAGAGAGTGACCATAAGGTAGACTATGGTACTTTTTATTTTCTTAGATTTTTTTTTTTTGCTTGTAATCGATTCAAAAATTATTCCGTTTACGAATCTAGGGAATGGTGGGTATATAGCAAATTTCTTATTATATTGCATAAATCAAATCGATATGCTTAGAAAGTAATAAATAAAGGAATATTATTAACGAAATTAGTTTATATTTCAGATATGGATAAACATTGGTTGGCGTATCGTGGTTAACAATCGATTGGTAGATTTTCCCCAAATCGAATTCATTTCCCGGAAAATCCTATTTCAATCAGGAACGGAGATTTTCTAGACCACCATCTATAATGGCCAGACAAATTATTCGATTTGGCATTCCCTTACCACCATCCTAGCCATATCAGACTATAGTAGGTAGAGAGATGTACTTGTTTTCTTATGTGTACTCGAAGAAGAATTATAGATACAAATACGATACAAGTTTATATGTAAAGTTAGAGATTTGCATAAAACATTATCGCTCTTAAATAAAATACGGTTACCTAGTCGTTTTTTTTTTCTTTCTAATATAAATAATTCTCTTAAATAATTTATTTGAACTTTTCGATTTTTTTTTTCTTGGTTTTGTTATTATTGATTTTGATTTTGGTGTCAATTATAATTTATGTCCCAATACAAAAAATACTTAAATAACTAGGTAAATACTAAAAACAAATAAATAATAAAATTGGATTCTAAATAATAATAAAAAGATTGTTGTTGTACGTAATATACAATGTAAATGGAAATGGTAATTATGCTATTCGAGGGAAAAAAAATAATCGGAAGGTTCTACTATTGAAGGATTTAATGTCCTCGATAAATATAATATTTTTCAACAATGATAATTATTTTGGAATGTAATAATCATATGCTCAAATTCTATGTTATTATTTATTATTATTGTATTAGATAATTAGGTAATTTAATTTAATTAAAAATTCTATGGGAATCGAAAAATAACCATAATTATATTAAATGTTAGGAAATTTTTGAAAAACTATAACTTCTAAACGGTGGCAGAGAATTTGACGAAATAAATTTTAAAATAATAATCAGATATCATTATCTTTATGACGTAAATTTAATCTTAATCTACCGATTAAATTCGGGGATATCATATCTCGAAATAGACATACATATTTCACGACATACAAGTATTCCTCAGAGACTCTAGTTATAGAAAACCGTCCCTAATTAATTAATAAAGTTTTAAATTTTTATGAATCGGCGTTGTAACCCTTCCCTATATATATCCTTACCGTTAATAAATATTTTTTTTAAAAAAAATTCCCAAAAAAAAAGTTTTTTTTTTTATTTTTCGAGCCTAATGGTAGTCTTAGGGTTGAATTACTGTAACTTTGTAACGGTGGCAAAGAATTTGACGAAATAAATTTTAAAATAATAATTGGATATCGTTATCTTTACCATGCAAATTTAATTTTAATCTACCGATTAAATTCGGAGATATCATCTCTTGTAATTGACATACATTTTCCACGGCATTTTCCCCTGAGACTCTCGTTATAGAAAACCGGCCCTAATTATTTAATCAAATTTTAAATTTTTAGGAATCGGTGTTATAGGTCTTCCCTAAATATATCCTTACCATTATTAATTAGTTTTGAAAAAAAAAAATACCTAGAAAATATTTTTAAAAAAATATTTCTTGCCTCATGGTAGTCATTGAGTTAAAAAAATAAATTTTAGAATAATAATCAGATATCATTATCTTTACGATATTAATTTAATCTGAATCTACCGATTAAATTCAATGATATCATCGTTTGTAATGGGCATAAGTCTTTTACGACTTTTTCTATACAAACAGTCGGTAAGGAAAATCGGCCTTTTTATTAAATGGAATCTTAAATTTTTATAAATCGGTGGATAAAGCCTCGTTTCGTTAATAAATATTTTTGAAAAATAGACTAAAAAATCTGGAATAAATTTTCTGTGAGGTGAACGAATCTAGACTTTTTCTGATATCCTTATAAGAATTATGAAATTAAGATCAAAATTGCACAAAGAATGATAATGAAGTAAAATATTAAAATTCCTTAATTTTTTCCTTTTTTTTTAAACCGGGAAATTTGATGAAATTGGAATAGTTCGTAAAAATATGTAATTTTATCCAAATTCAGAAAATTTATAAAATTTGGAATTTTTAGTCCAAGTCAAGTCAAGTCCAAGAATTTTTAGGATATTTCTGAACGAATTTATTGAGTTTCTTACAATTCGATTTTTAACAGGACATTAAAAATATAAATTGTGAGGGGAGCCCCTAAAGTTAACGTATTGAAAGATCACCTAAGTCATGCCCTATTTTAATCCATTTCGAAATTTTGAAATTTTAATTTTTCCGGATAATTATAGCCGTTTTTCCTGGCATACCTTATATCGGACCTCTATAAAATCAGGAGTTTAATTTTTAATAGAAGTTTGTTTTACAATTTTCTCTCAGTGTTCTTTAGTTTAATTCCGCCTAATCAGATTTCCCGATCCCGTAATAAAATTTCCCGGAAATTTAAATTTTCTATTCGAAAATATTCAACAAAAATCGATAGATTTTATTGAGTTTTAGACAAGTCGATGTTTGTCGTCATAAAAAAAAATATAATTTGTGGGGGAAGCCCCTTACCTTAAGGTATTGATAGATCACCTTAGTCATTCTGTATTTTAATTAATTTCGAAGGTTTGAAATTTTAAATTTTTCTGGAAATTATAACCGTTTTTCCGAAAAGTACCTATTTTTTCTGGTCCCTCCTGTACCGACATTCATAAAATTAGGAGATTGATTGTTTCTTATATAATTTTCCTTACTGTACCCTTAGGTTTAATTTCACCTAATCAGATTACCCGATTCCTTAATAGAATTTCCCGGAAATTAAATTTTCATGGTACTATCTGGGAAATTCTATAAAATCGAAAGGTTTGAGTCCATTTTTTTACAAAAAATGCTTTGGGAAATTTTATACAAAAATCGATTGAATTTTTAGCAAGCTGATTTTCCACGGAATTTTAAAAATATGAAAACCATAAGGTCAGGTCCTTCCTAAATTTATATTTTTAAAAGGAGTTAAGGGGTCAAGAAATAAATCCGATTTATTTTGAGGATACAATTTTTTTTTAATCGCTGAGAGTGGAGATAATTTCATTAGAAAGGAGGACGGATGCATGTCTGCACAGATGCATGACCAACGAATTACCTAAAATAATAGATGGCTTCCGATTAGCATATTTGGCAAACTTTCACTCTCTTTAATATTATGATCTCGTGTGATATGTCGCATGTTTCCCATATTACAAATCAACAAATATTCATCAGATCAAATAAATCAATAGACTTCAAATCAATAATAATAGATCAATGGAAGTTATATTTCGATTAACTAATATTTTCTTATTTTTTCAATGATCTTAAGAAACCAGGGAACGAATCTTGTTAGAAGAATTTTAGAGAAGAGCCAACCGTTTCCTTTTTATAAGAATTTATTTACAGGGTATACCCGGAAAATGGTAGCGTCCCCAGAAATCGTTCAACATTTTCCGGGAAATTAAATATATCGAAATATCTATAAGGATTCATGTAGAAGATGAATTTACCTATCGAATGATACCCATATATGGAAGGACATTCTCAGAAATTCTATTTTTAATTTAACGTCGAAAATCGATCCTTAGATCAATCGATTGGAAAATATTGCAGTTAAATTTAAGTAAAATTAACAACAACAAAATTAATAAATCCAAGCGTTGAACTTGAAGTGGTGTGAGTCACCTAAATAATAAGAGATTCATCCTACAGATAGGAAATTTAGCGGTTCGGTAATCTTCATCCCGGGGAAGCATTCCCTAGATGTCTAACCCAGAACGAGATATCCGACATTCCGACGCCCAGATGTAGGGAAAAAAGTTAGTTGTTCGGATACACATACAAAAAGGTCCGAACCTTATGGACCCATCCTTGTACTATCCTTCGAAATTAAGAACGCTTAATATTTCTATCCCTTTCCCATTGAAAAAAATAGACTTCTCCTTTGAATGAAAATATATTTAACTTAGATCTGGAAATTCAGGAGATTTATTGGGACGGAACGAAAGGGTGGGTCTTTGAAATTCTTTTCAGGCTATTTTCAAGTATTGATTATTTGGGAGAAATCGGTGTTTTGGGAGCATCATTAGGAGTCCACTGAGCTATTCCTGTAATTCCTAACTTTTTACTGACTATTTACCGACTTTTGTCAATATTTTCGACTATTTTTCTTGTTATTCCTGTAAATTTAGATTTTTATACCGATTTTTTCGTCCTTCTTGAATTTTTCCCGTATATTCCTAATTTTTTTCTGATTTTTACTACCCTTTTCTCCACTTCTTCCTACTTTTCAGACCTTTTTCACTAGCTCCCTGTAAATTCGTAGTTTTCCTGCGAAATTTGACCAACTATAAATCTCTAATTTTTTACTGATTTTTTACTAACTTTTTTTTTACCTTTTCTTCATCATTTCTTACTTCTACGACATTATCCACGGGTTTCCTGTAAATTCATTGCTTTTTCTGAGTTTATTACCGACCGTAAATTTTTTACTGGTTTTTTACCGAGTTTTCCTAAGCTTTTTCCATTCTTTCCACAGTTTTTTCTGAATATTTCTAACATTTTACTGACTTTTTACTAACATTTTTGACTGGATGTTCTCTAAATTCCCAGCTTTTTACTGAGTTTTGATCGAGACTTTTACAACAACATTTGGGCGTTTTTCCGACTTTTCCATAGGCTTTGCCGTAAATTTCTATTTTTTTACTGGCTTTTTACCCACTACCCTGCGCCCATTAAACATCGATCATGCTTCTATCTGACAAAATGTATATTGACTAGAACGCTTAGGAATTTCCCGGGGTATAGACCCTAAATAGTCCAGAAGAGATTATAGGAATTTATATCCTCTCTTTCCGAGATCTCATCTCCTGGAATAGAAAGAGCAAAGTGGTTTTTGGGTAAAGTCAGTAGCTCAGAATCCCATGTTCAAGATATTCGTAAATATTTTGATTTAAATAATGATATCATAAAGTACTAGAGTCCCAGCTAATTCGTAATTAATTAATAATTATTTATTTATAAGCAAAGAAATAGTTAAAATTTAAAAAACGATTAAATTCGTTCTTAAATTAAACTTTTAATCCATCGGCTTAAATTACAAATTATTTATATAAATTTAATTAATGATTAAGCTTAAGTCTCCTTTCCCTTCGGTCGATTTTGTCCACCCGGCCGATTACCACCACCGCTACCGCCACCCCCACCACCTCCACCACCCCCCTGCCGTCCACCCCTCTGCTGAAACGTATTCCGTCCCTGACCCGGTCGTCCTCGTTGATTTTGTCCGCCCCGGCCCCCCTTCATATCCGCTCGCTGTCTCGATTTTAATTGAGCGTCCTCCTTCACCATATCGATCACTTCATCCGGAATCCGTAGGTACTTGATTGTACTGCCACGAATATAACATTCGGGCATCCGCCAAAAACGATCGCCGTCCTTGGACGTACAAATCACTTCACGTAAATTGATGTTCATCCAGGTGTCGCAGCTCACTAGATGACCGTTGTAGGTTTCACCGTTCTTTAACTCAACCAACTGGAAAATTAATCGGTTTTATTAGATCGGGAAATTAGTTGGGTTATGTTTACATTTACCATTGGATGACTTTGAGCCGTTTTTAACAACGAAAGCGGCAACTAGAAAATAAAACATTAAAAGAAAATGTTAAAAAATAAATTAAATTGAATAAAAATCGATTTTCACCATTTTTATGTAAGAAATTTCCAACGAAAATTGAGAAAAAAATTTCAAAACGTTTGCAAAGAAAATTTCCGAAAATAAACAAAAACAAATCGAATGAAATGTCAAACACCTGCGTTTTCATGCGTTCCTACCCGTTTCTCAATAAACATGGCATGAATGCAGGGATTTAAATTAAAACCTCCGAGAACACTCGATGAAAAATAAATCGCTACAAAAAAATTATTTAAATTTTATTTCATATTACAAATACAAATCCCGTTACAATCACAATTAAATATACCATCAGCTGGATAGTCAATCTTCCGTACAGATCTTCGACATTCTTTATATAATTTAATCATTTTTTTCGGTTTTATTAACAATCCAGTACCCATCTCCTTAAGGCATGGAATGTTCCCCGTAAGTTGTAGCGCAACATAGAAAATCCGAGCCCTTATCAGAAACATCAACCACTGTAGGAGCCACCAATTATATCGAAATTCATGTGTTAAATTACAGTGGATCGAATAAGTGGTGAACCCAATAACGACAATTTTCTTTTGACATTCTCTTTCCTTCGGATGATCTATCTCATTATCCGTTAAGATTGACACAAATTTCATTAATAAATTATAAATTTCCTCTTCAAAAATATACCAAAAACCAATCATAAAAACTTCGATAATAAATAAACATTGAATCGTCTGCAGAAAATATTTTAATCCGATCGGAATTGATTCGAATGTAACCGGCCACAAGTTAACGTCACGAATTATGACATAAATTGATCCATACACTAATAATTGATTTAGACGTTTTGGCGGTGATAGGATTTGTTCCATTTCATTCGTTGATGGTTCGATCGTATCCTGATGTCCGGTAAAGAACAATGCACCGTACAGGATGTGGATGAGGAAGGCGATTAGACAAGGCTGGACATCGGTCATCCCGATTTTTTTTTTTTAAGAATTTTTTAATAATTAAGATTTTTTTAAATAAATAAATTGGAATAGAAAAAAAATCATTTATGTTTTTTATTCGAATAAATTTGACAGTTTATAAGAAAATTCGTCAAAGCTACTACATAACAAAGCCTCTAACAGATGTTAGCAAAATCTCGCATATTTTTATTCCAGCGCAAGCTCTAAGTTTTGAACAAGATGTTATACATTTTAATCTAATTTCAAATTCAACATTTTCCTAGAAAAGCTTTACGTAAACTTTAAAGCTCAAATCATATTTTGGGTTTGTGAAACAATTTTATTCGTATTGACACCTTTTTTCTATCCAAATAATTTAATTGCATCGGAACTCAAAATACTGCGATAAAAGCTCCGCATATTCTTACAAACTCTGTGAAAGCTTTAAGTTTCGAATACAATTTTATACGTTTTTAAATATAATTTTTATCCCAATTATTTAATTTTGTACAAATCTGAAACTTTCCTGTGTAAGCCCCATAAAAGCTCAAAAGCTCAAATTAATGTGTTGGGTTTGTGACACAATTATATTCGTATTTTCACCTAATTTCGATCCAAATAATGAAATGAAATGAAAATAAGTTAAGTTTTGACAGATTTGTAATTAGAAAATTTATCAAAAAAAGCTTACTGAAAGCTTTGTTTCCCAACTTAAAAATTACATAATTTTTAGTCTGCTTTTTATTCTAATCATTAAATTTTAAATTCACCTTCAAAAGCTCGGTAAAAACTTAAAAGCTCAGTAAAAGCTCTAGATTCTAGATATAGTTTTATACGGTTCAAATTCTATTTTTCATTTAAATAATTTTATGTTAACAATATTTGGAATTTTCTCCAATAAAAGCTTTATAAACAATAAAAAAGCTTACTGAGAGCTTTTAATTAAAATTAAAGTTGAAATTTTTCAAATTAAATTCCTATCCGATTTATTAAATTTGAATCAAATTGTAAATTTTCCTTAAAAAGCTAGGCGAAAACTTAAAAGCTCTAAAAAAGCTTAAAGCTTTAGATATAATTTTATTCATATTGGAATCTGTTTTCAATGCCTTTCATTAATTTTGATGGTAATTTAAAAATTATAAACGAAAGTTACAACAAAAAGTCGAAGAAGCTCGAAAACTTTGACCTAAAATAAAAAGCTCCGTAGAAACTTAAGAGTTCAGTGAAAGCTTTAAGTTTTTAATACAATTTTATTCATTTTCGAATATAATTTTAATCCGATTAATTACATTTTCGGCAAAACTGACATTTTCCTAGAAAAGCTTTACGAAAGCTTAAAAGCTCAAAAAATGTTTGGGTTTGTGATACAATTTTATTCGCGTTTTCACCTATTTTGCATCCAAATAATTAAACTCAACTAAACTTATAAAAGTTCCGACGAGGGCTCCGCAAACATTCATATCGTCTTGCGAAAGCTTTCAGTTTTAAACAAAATTTCACACATTTTTTAAAATAATTTTAATTCGAATAATAAAATTGTAGTCAAAATTGACATTTTCCAATAAAAGCTTCCGAAAGCTTAAAAGTTCAAAGAACGTTTTGGAGTTAGAAAAAAATTTTATTCGTATTTCCGCTTATTTTGCAAACAAATAAATTAACTCAGTTTTGACAGATAAATAATTTGAAATTTGTCAACAAAAGCTTACTGAGCTTTTTCCAAACTTAAAAATTCTATAATTTTTGAATCTGTGTTTAACTTTATTCAATAAATTTGAAATTTTCCTGCAAAAGCTCGGCAAATACTTAAAAGCTCAGAGAAAGCTTAAAATTTTAGATATAATTTTGTACGTTTTGAAATCTGTTTCCCATCCCTTTCATTCATTTTGATTGAAATTTAATATAAATTTATGACAAAAGCTTTAACAAAAATCATTATGAATATGATTTGGAACATGACCATGACCATGGACTGCCTACCGATGATATCCTAATGGATAAACCCAATAATTCTGTTTTTCGGTTGGTTGACTAATTAAAAAAAAAATAAGAGGGGCGTTGCAACCTCCCTTAACCCCATCTTCATCAATAACCCGAATAAATCATCCCCTAAAGGGATCATAATTAGTTCAAATTTTGAATTTTCTTAGAAATTATAGACATTTTCTGAAACACCCACCAAAATTCGGGGGTTGACTTCATCAAAATTTTGAGAAAATAGTATTTTCATTATTTATTTGGGAATAATTCTGTGTTATTACATTTCCTCGTTCTGAAGAAAATTATGGGAAAATTCTCAATTTCTTAAGAGTGGTCAGGATATTAATAACAAAAGCTCTTCAAAAGCGTTTAATGCTAAAAAAAAGCTTCAACTCGGGGACGTAATTCGTACTGAAACTTAGTTTCCATTCAAATAATTGAACTGCAACGAAACTCAGAATGTTATAACAAAAGCTCCGCAAACATATTTTCAGGGCAGCGAAAGCTTTAAGTTTAGTTTAAAATTTTATACGTTTTCTAATCTAATTTTAATCCCGCTTATTAAATTTTAGGCAAAACTGAAATGTTCCTACAAAAGCTTTGCAAAAGCTTAAAAGCTCAAAAAATGTTTCGGGTTTGTGGCACAATTTTATTCGCGTTTTGTTCCCATTTTCCATTCAAATAATTGAAATAAACTAAACTTAAAAACTTAAAAGTTCCGACAAAGGCTCCGAATACTCCGGATAAATCAGACATATCCAGACGTCAGAACCAGTTAAATTGAGGTAGGAAATGCAGGTGGAGTGTGCAGACGCCAAATACTGAAAACAACATTTTTTTCTGTTACAGGGTGACCCATAAAAAGTCTTTCTTTTACAGGGTGACACAAAAAATGTTTACTCGATAATTTTTTCTCTCTTACAGGGTGACCCAAAATGTTTGTCCTTACAGACCAAAAAATTTTTTTACTCAAAAATTTTATTTTCTCTTACAGGGTGACCCAAAAATTGTTTTTCTCTTACAGGGTGAACCAAAAATGTTTTCTCTTACAGGATGACCCAAAAACCATTTGGACATTTTTTTCTCTCTTACAGAGTGACCCAAAAAATTTTTTCTCAACAATTTTTTCCTCTTACAGGGTGACCCAAAAACCATTTGGACCCAAAAAATTTTTCTCTCTTAGAGGGTGACCCAGAATTTTTTTCTTACCAAAATCCATTTCGACCCAATAACGAGACACGAATTTAATTAAATTGTCCAAATGAAGTTTCACTTCAGCAGTGTGGTCTAAACGCACATGTTTCTAAATTAATTTTAATTCGAATAATAAAATTGTAGTCAAAATTGACACTTTCCTACAAACGCTTCCCGAAAGCTTAAAAGCTCAAAGAATTTTTTTGGATTTGGGACACAATTTTATTCGTATTCGCACCTATTTTCCATCTAAATAATTGAACTCAATAATGTTCCGACAAAAGCTCTAAATACAATATTTTTGACCCAGCGAAAGCCTTCAGTTTCGAACAAAATTTTATTCGTTTTTTTAATATAATTTTATTTCGAATAATTCAATTATAGATAAAATGGAAATTTTCTTACAAAAACTTTTCGAAAGCTTAAAAGCTCAAGTAATATTTTAACTTAGGGACAACATTTTATTCGTATTTGCATATCTTTCAGTTCTTCAATAAAATTTTATACATTTTGAATTCTCATTTTTTTTCAAATTATTAATCAAATTAATCAAATTAATCAAATCTAAAACTTTCGGTCCCAATAAATCTAGAAAATCGCATAGATTAGATAAAATCAAAATGCAGACAGACTTAGGGGAATAAAATCTAGTCGTTTAATATTCAGTATATCTGAATCCCATCCAATATTCCACTGAATAAACCTAACTTATATCAACTAATTTTCCTCATCAACTCATGTATTTCCTCTGCCAAAAATATACGAGACAAGTTTCGGGGGATCCCCCCCAATTTCTAGATTCATAAATAAATGTCCCTAACTCGATACATCCAGCAATTGTTCCTGTATGATGTATATTACTCATAATCATTATGATAATTTAAATTTATTTCATTTTCAGTTACTGTTCGGGAAAAACTTTATTTTCCATATTTAGTGGTAATAGATACTGAAAGAAAATTCATTTTCTTTCCATTTTCATTGTCTCGTTGTTATTATAGAAATATTAGGGATCGCATCCAACACATAAAACAATCAAATAACTTTGTTAGACTGAAAGGGAACTTTCGTTATACTCATTTTCCGGGGGGTTTTTTTTTTTTTTGTTCTGGTTCTGGATAATTTTCCGTAAAGAGTTAGATTCGTGGAAAATTCAACCACCTTATTTTTCGTATAATTTTTCTCTACTCGATACCATCCACCCCCGATTAGGTTGGTTGCGTGATACGAATTTGATATGTCTGGCGCCAGGGAAAATTTCCTATTTGATATTCAGATTGGGTATGGGAGGGGGGAGGGAGGTCTGTATGGTGGGGTTCAGGACACAACACGGATAATTGGATGGTTGTTGGGAAAATACATGCTATATGTAGATTTTTATTTTTTTATCGAAATCTACAATAAGTTGGCGTCGTCGCCGGTACTAAGTGGTCCCGAATTGTTGGTTAAACAACCTCTCCCCATGCTAAATAAAGAGGTAGGCATCCGGTTATTCCGGGGGAGGAATATTGGATTTTAGATCCCGCAAAATATTTCATTTAATTATAACATTTAAATCCATTATCGTAAATATTTTAACACATTTACGTTAACCACCATCCATCCACTTTCACCTTTTTCCCGGGAAAGTCGGAAAATTATTTTTACTCTTCCGATTTTTCCCTTTTTTTATCTAAACATTCGGATCAGAACACGACATACCAAAACTACATAATAAAATTATTAATTCGAAATTAGACTGCAATTTCATTATGTAATTTCGATTTTATATGTACGGGGGGAAATGGTATAGGAAAACTTTCAGGATAATACGAGAAAATTGGGAAATGTCTTTTATTGTTCATATGTAGGTAATACATATTTACAAATCATTATAAACACGAACATTCAATTTTCGAACAATGAAGTATAAAAGTTATATTTGAAATTGAAATAATTATGAATATCCTTAAATAGGGTGTTTTATTTATCGGACCTTTAACCAGATTATTAAAATTCCTTAGGGAAAATGAATCACCCTGTAATTATTTAAGGTTCTTTGGAAATCTCGTGTATCGTAAATGTGCAAAACACGAAAATGCATGCAAATTATTTTAATATGAGTCTCGTAGAGTAGGAAGTCCCTAAAGGATGTAAATGAAGGTAGTCATTCCGAATTTTATCATATAATGGTTTTAATTGGACCTCAATTAAACGTAATGAATACACATCGGAAAGACAATTTTATGAATCAACTTTTGAGAAAAGGATATTAGGATTTAGTTAGGTCCCTGGAATTTAAAAAATTAATTTTAACCAACTAGAATTAAAGGAATTGGGATTATTAAGTCTTTTCTATCAACATATCAAAAATATTGCTCATAAATAATAAACTTCTGATTTATGAAGCAATTTTTTATGAAGCACGTCTCATGGTATATACTCATTTCCTTCTTAGAATGTCTTATAAATATATTCAAGTATTTTATGGAATATTGAAAGTACATTTCAAGAGAGGGTTGAAAACTCTTTTGAAGTGTTATGCAAATTTTCGATAATTACAATTAGTTCAATTAAGTTTTCACCTAGTGACTAGAGAGTGTGATAAATTCAAATGAGCATTCAACACTTCAATAAAGGATAAAAATTTTATTTTAATGTTGGAAAACAGGAAGAGGGATGATGATAAAATGATGAAGGAATAATATAAAAATTTTAAAATATAAAATCTTCTAGAAATTTTACTCTATTTAAATACAGTTAAATCTCCCGAAGTCATTTTCCAACGAAACCAGATTTTTTTTCTAGTCATAAATCCGAAAATGTAGGGGAAAAATTCTGAAAATTTGATAAAATTCAAGAAATCATAAAAATCAGATTTTCAAATATTTTCCCTGCATCGAAACTAAGAATGTTACGCCAAAAGCTCCGCTTACATTTTTTGAGCTCAGCGAAAGCTTCATGTTTTGAATAAAATTTTATTCGTTTTTTTAATATAATTTTATTCCGAATAATGCAATTTTAGTAAAAACGGAAATTTTTTTACAAAAGCTTTACGAAAGCTTAAAAGCTCAAGGAATATTTTGAGTTGGGAACAACATTTTATTAAAATTTACCCATATTTTCCATCTAAATAATTTAACTCAACGACATTGAAAATGTTGTGGCAAAAGCTCCATATAAACTTACAAGCTCAAAGAAATCATTAAGTTTTGAAAAAAATTTTGTAGCTTTACTAATCTAATTTTAATCCGAATATTTAAATTTTAGTCAAAACTGACCTTTGCCTAAAAAAGCTCTTCAAAAGCTTTACAAAAGCTTAAAAGCTCAAGTAGTATTTTGAATTAGGGATAACATTTTATTCGTATTTGCACTTATTTCCCATCCAAATAAATTTTCTCAACCAAACTGAAAATGTTCCGACAAAAGCTCCACGTAAACTTACGACCTCTGCGAAATTATTAAGTTTTGTACAAAATTTTATACGTTTACTAATCCGAATAATTAAATTTTACTCAAAACGGAAATTCTCCTTCAAAAGCTTAACGAGAGCTTAAAAGCTCAGTGAATTTTTTGGGTTTAAAACACAGTTTTATTCATATTTCCATCTAATTTTGATTCAAATAATTCAACTTAACGAAATTGAAAATGTTCTAACAAAAGCTCCACTTAAACTTACAAGCTTGAAGAAATCATTAAGTTTTTGATTAAATTTTATACATTTTGATTTCTAATTTTTATTCAAATTATTAAATGAAAATCAAATCTAAAACTTCCCCACAAACGTGCGAAAGCTTAAAAGCTTAATGATAACTTCAAGTTTGGGATGCGTGTTATAACTAGTACATTATAGTTATTCCAAATTTCATGAGTTTTCTAATTTTCAAGAAATTACCAAATTTTCAACAAAAATCCCGAGAAAATCTGAACATTTTGAGAAAATCTGATTTTTTGAACCGCTCTTATCAAAAACTGAATCTTCAAAAATTTTTCTTCGAAACTTAGAAAAACTAACTACGCAAAATTGCTCTCAGATAAATAATGAATAAACTAATTTCTCAAAATTTAAAAAAAATAAACCCCCGAATTTTGATTCGTGGTATCAGTTAGATGAAAATAGAAAATTGTAACATTTCAAAAAATGTCTATCATTTCCTGGAAAATTTTAAATTTTAAAATTTCAGATAGAATTAATTTAGAGAATGACCTGATAAAGCCAATAATATGAAAACCTTAAGGGGTTATCTAACAAATTATATTTTTAAAATTACGTCAAAGCTCGAGTTATATTTTAATAATTTTCCATGTTAACGTACAAGTTTGTAAGCAATTTGAATTTTTTGGACAGCTCTAATCAGAAAATTTTCTTCTGAACCGAAAGAAAGTAAATATGCAGAATTGTTCTCTATTAAATAAGGAACAAATTAGTTTTTCAAAATTTTAAAAAAATCAACCCATAAATTTTGGTTGGGGTTTCAATGGGACGAAAGCATAGGAAACTCCTACTTTTCAAAAAATGTCTATAATTTCGTAGAAGATTTTTAATTTGACTATTTTAGTTAGGAATAATTTAGGGAATGACCTTATGCAGCTAGTAATATTAAAATATTAAAGGATTATCTAACAAATTATATTTTTAAAATTACTTCAAAAATCGATTTATATTTTAATAATTTTTCAAAAAATCATAAAAGTAAGAATGCAATTATAATTTTTTGGACCGCCCTAATCAGAAAATTTTCTTCTGAACGGAAAGAAAGTAATTACGCAGAATTATTCTCAATTAAATAATGAACAAATTAATTTTTCAAAATTTTAAAAAAATCAACCCCTGAATTTTGGTTGGGGTTTCAATATATCGAAAGCATAGGAAATTCCTACTTTTCAAAAAATGTATACAATTTCCTAGAAAATTTGAATTTTCAAAATTTTATTTTCGATTCATTTAAGGGATAACTTAATAAAGTTAACAATATAAAAACCTTAAGGGGTAATCCAACAAGTTATATTTTTAAAATCACGTCAAAATCGATTTTTTTATTTTGATAGTTTATTATATAATCATTTGTTGTTTGGACCATTCTGATTAAACATTGAATTTTCTTTGGGAACGGGACTAATATAATAACGCAAATCTATTCTCAGATAAATAATAAAGAAAATAATTTCCTGGAATTAAAAAAAAATCAACCCCCGAATTTTGGTACGGGTTTCACTTCGACGAAAGTAGTATAAACTGCCATTTTCCAAAAAAATCTTCAAAATTTCCTGAAATATTTTAAATTTCCTAATTTCAGTTAGAATTCATTTAGGGGATGTCCTAACAGAGCTAATAATATAAAAACCTTAAGGGGTTATCCAACAAGTTATATTTTTAAAATGACTTCAAAATATACGAATTTCGAAAAGATGATGATAATTTTATAACAATCAGAACATTAATGTTTTTAGATTTTCAATTAATTTTCGCAATTTACCTAAGTTTCCTTATAGATCTCAAAGTAGAATTGACTGTAATAAAATGAAACTTCGGTTTATGTTAATTGAATAAGGCCAAATAGATCCCAACAATTAACTAATTTAATAAGAAATAATATCCTTAATCAGTTATATTTAATGAATAATATTTCCAGCAGCAGACAATTCCTTTATCACTCTCATTCATATATCAATCCTAACTTATATACCGAATTATCTCACGTATAAGGAAAATGATATCCTTAAATAAAATGAAACAAAATAAAATGCTTAAAGCGTCCGACCCGAGAAATGTGTATCAAAATCAACATTGTTATCGACACTTTATTGTCTGCAATTAAAGATTATTCACATCATTCAAACCAAAATTGTCTATATACGGATATTCGGGCCTAAAACCATTCTAACGATGCCTAGAGAGAAAGTCAATTTCATTATACTCGTCGTATATATATGTATGATTTTCGATCTTCCATTTATCTAATTCTGAACAGATAAATTACGGAATTGCTTAAGTACAGCCCCCTGTACTGTATCCAGTTCCGTCTATATTACATAAAACTACCCTCTTCATTCTGTACCATTGAACAGAAAGCCCAAAGTTCAATCAAACAATCCGAATGAGAATATAGAAAAAATCAACGAAATTTGATAACAATGTTTCACAACCATCATTATACAGTGTCGGTGGGAGAAGGAGTAGAACCGACCATTCCAATCCTTAATAAGAAAATATATTCGGCTAGAAGTATAAAATAATAAAAAAAAGGAAAATGCCGACGTATTTTCTTTTCCTTTTGTTTTCTTTCTGCAACTCTCTTACCCCATTACCAATATTATTTCTTCAAGCTTTTCCGTTCCTTAATTTTCATTTTTCGGTTATACATCTATTTTTCTTCATTCGTTTTCCATTTCCATTTTCCTTTTTCTTACTTTCTCGGTTTACTTTGTTCCTTGAATTGCAGCTCACGTAATGTCTCTTTTAGGAAAAATAAAAGGATGGAACAAAAAATTAAGAAAGGAAAGTTAAGGATTTTTCCTCCCCCTCGTATATCCATCCATTGCCTTACACATTGATGAAAAGAAAATTGGGAAAAATTGTACAATAAAGGGTAAAGATAAGTTACGTGTAGTGTGGTATCACACTTTCAATGGATTCAATTTTTAGGGAAATCATAATTATATCAGAAGTCATATTTAGATTATTAATTTCATTTTATTTATAAATAATTTTTTTTTAATTAAAAATAATTAAAATATTATTAAATCCCAGATTATTATTAAAATAATTTATTTTAGCTAATTTCGATTCTTAGCAAAATTACAAAAATTTTACTGAAAAATTGGGTATTTCAGGGGGTGAAATTTTGGTTTTCTTTGCAATAAAAAATTTAAAAAATGATCCGAGTTAAAAACCTTTCATTCAGATCCTGCTCATGAATATTAGAAATAATCATACAAAATTTTGAATCAATCGGCCTAATACTTTTGGAGAAAATTTGACCACCGCAACACCTTTTTCCAAAAACATTGTTCTGAGCTTACTTAGATCGTAACGAACGATTTTTATGAAAATTTGAGGGAGTATTTTTGGGAATATGAATTTTAAGAAAATGGAAAATTCCAAATTTCCAGAGTTTTTCTACTTTTCTGACTACTTCGAATTTCGCAGTAGGTACCAAATAAATGATGTTTCTATAGATTAAAATTTTAAAATTATTCCGATATTTCAGGTTAAACCCAGCCCCATCTGAAACCTCATTTTCATGAATTGTTCCGACGAGTTAGCCTAAATTTACATCTGCAGAAATAAAAAAGATCCAAAATTTTGAAGCTAAGATATTAGTAGGGGTTGGAAGTAGAATTAAAATATTATTTATAATTTTAAATAAAAGATGAATAAAAAATAAATTTATTATAATTACTCATTTTTACAAAAATAATTAAAGTTAATAGTAAGTAAATAATTAATATTATTGTAATAATATCTGTTGGCAAATTCTGCAATTGAAATAAATGTAATGAATTTTCATAAATAAAATTGGTTTATAACATTAAACATATAATATCTAAGTAATTTATTAAATTAAATGTATTAAATATAAATTGTTTCTTTTATAAATAAATAAAATTATAATTCCCCCAATAAAAATTAAAAATTAAATGTAAGAATAGTTATCAAATGATTAAGATTAATTCAAATTATTAAACTAATAACAATAGTTTGAATTAATAAAATTAATACTAGTAATATGGGGTAATTTAAATTAATAATTTAAAGATATATAAATAATTAAATTTAAAATTATAATTTTTAGATATTAATTAAAATGAATGAAAAGACATTTTTTTAAATTAAATAAAATTTTTGTTTCAGAGAGGATAAATGTAGTTTTTAAACTAATAAAATAAATAATAAAATTAATGACAATAATAGTTTATTTAATAATTTTTATAATTATTATTTTGTTTAAATCAAATAAATTTATTAGTTATACTATTATATTTAAAATTTATTATTTTAATTTTATTTATATTTTTATATATTTTTTTAAATTGTAATGTATGAGTTATAGCTTCGAATGGATTATTTATAATATTTAATGTAAAATTAATATTTATTTATTATATTTTTAATTTTATTATGCTTTAAAATAAATATTTATTTAATTATTCGAAATATATAATTTTTATTACATTTATTTTAATTTTCAGTAATTTTCTGTAGATAGTTTTTAAGGTAATTTATCGAAAAAATGATTCAATATTTTTTTTTATAATTTAAATACTATTATTTTCTTTCAATTTTGAATATTTAGGAATAAATTTATTTTTATTTTATTTATTTTTTGGAGGAAGTTTAATTCTAAAATTATTTTTAATTTTAGATTGGGGTTTGACATCCAGGCTGAGCGGATAGCGGATATTTTATATTATGGTTACTATCTTAGAATAATTTTTATTCTTTAATTAAAATATCTACATTTTTAGATAATTTATTTAGGGTATGTATTTGGAATTATCTAATTTTATGTCGCTTTTTCCGAGATTTTCGACTTTTCCCGATTTTCCTACAAAATTTTCGGCCTATGAATCGTTCATTCAGTTAGTTAAATAATTAAGTTAAAATGGTTAATTTCTTAGGTTTTCAGCGAAAAATAATTAAAGTTAATAGTAAGAAATTAATTAAATTATATCAATGTAATAATATTTGTTGGACAATTATAATAATTTAAATAAATTTAATGAATTTTCATAAATAGAATTTGTTTAGAACATTAAACTCATAATTTGTAAGTTATTTATTAAATTAAATGTATTAAATATAACTTATTACTGTTATTATAATATATTAATTGTATTATAAATAAATAAAATTGTAATTCGTCCAATAAAATTTTAAATTAAATATAAGATAATCAATGGACTAAAATTCGAATTATTATAAGAAGAGTAGTTTGAATAATGAAATTAATCCTAATAATAAAGGGTGATTTAAATTAATAATATTTTATGATATATAAATAATTAAATTGAAAAGTATAATTTTTAGATATTAATTAAAAATTAATGGAAAGAAATTTTTTTCTGAAATTTTATTGTTTTAAAATAAAATTATATTTTTGATTTACAAGATCAATGTATTTTCCGGAATATTTGATCTGGAATATTTCAGAATATTACCTTCCAGGATATTCTGATGTAGAGTCAGTAGAATGTAGTCTAAAGCGCAAAAAGCGCAAAGCACACATGAAATAATAATAATTTTGAGTAAATTATTGCATATAATAAGCTTTCTAGATTTTTGAAGCTTTTTTTTGGGTGGGAAATTTGAATTTTCGTGAAAGGACTGATATCTGGAAAGAAAATAAATTTTAAAACGTAAAAAATGAAGTTCGAGACTTAGAGCTTTCTTGTAGCTTATAGTGAGTTGAGAAAGCTTTTTGCAAAAATATCACATTTTATCTATATTTAACGAATCGAATGAAAGTTAGATTCCAAATTATAAAAAATTAAATTTCTTAAAGTAAATGTCTTAATATTAGGCTGATTTTCCTCGGGCAGCTAAAAGTTCACAATACATCCACTCCGATGGAATTTCATTCCTCCTTAAGTTTATCGAGAAACTTGTTTTTACTGCATTTCCTTTCGTTGGGGACCTTACACCTGAAAATCGGCTATTAGTTCTCTATAGGATTAAATAGTCCGGACATTGTTGAGGCATTTCTATAGGACATTTTCTTTCCTCTTTTTCAAAATTCCGTAATGTTTTTGCTGGTATGTTTTAGATCAACTGATCAAGGAAAATTATTCTTCTAAGTATTAGTCGATTTATATGCAAATTAACAGTCAGATGATTAAGAACAAGAATATATGTCTTATAAGATATAATTTTATGAAACGATAGGAACAGTAGTTAATTTGACAGTAGAATTTATGAAGAAATATTTCTGATATGAATTGCCAGCTGTATGTAGTTAGTTAGCACAGTATTAGTTAGTAAATTATTTCATCATTTTAATATTAGATTCTAAAATATATAAAGCATAATTATTTAGATTAATGCTACATTTCTTGCTTAGCAAATATTACATTATTTAAGAATTGTACAGTTAAGTCCGAATCACAAAGGATAAGATAATCCACAAGAATTGGAATTTTTTTTAAACAAAAATTCACTCAATTTGGCTGAAAGTTTTGTTACGAATACTTGACAAGATAAACTAAAAACTATTTTCAGGATTTTGGAAAAAAAATTTTTTTGAGTAAGTTATGATTTTTCAAAAAACCCATGATTTTCTTAAAAAATCTTAATTAAATTTCTAGCCTTTTTTGATCAGAATAAATGGATTTTTTTTTGACAAAAATTCACTCAATTTGACTCAAAGTTTTTTCCTAAATACTTGATGAGATAAACTAAAAACTATTTTCATGATTTTGGAAAAAACAATTTTTTTAATGAGTTGTGATTTTTCGAAAAATCCATAATTTTCTTAAGAAATCTTCATTTAATTTTCAAACCTTTTCTTGATCAGAATTACAAGAAGAATTTTTTTTAATCTGAAATTCAGTCAATTTGGCTGAAACTTTTTTCATAAATACTTGAGGAGATGAACTAAAAATGGTTTTCAGGATTTTGAAAAAAAAAATGTCTGAGTGAGTTATGATTTTTCAAAAAAATTCATGTTTTTCTAAAAAAATCTTCATGTAATTTTCTTGCCCTTTTTTGATCAGAAAATGAAATTTTTTTATAACAAAAATTCATTTAATTTCTATGAATGTTTTTTCCTGAATAATTGATGCGGTAAACTAAAAACTATTCTCACGATTTTGGAAAAAAAATGTTCTGAGTGAGTTGATCTTTCGCGATTTTTAAAACATTATTTTGCAAAAAGTTTAAATTTTGTTAAAGAATCGTTATATGGATAGAAAATAGATTTTTAGAGTTAAGAAATTAAGTTAGAAACTTAAAGCTTTCGTTGTGCTTGTAATAGTTTGCGAAAGCTTTCTGCTTCTGCGAAAATTCCAGATTTCATTTAAATTTAATGAATTGGATAAAAATTTGATTCCAAATTATCTAAAATGGCATTTTAATATTAAGCTTTTAATGAGCTTTCGATATTTTTATTGGAAAAATTCGAATTATCGTGAAAGAATCGCTATCTGGATAAAATAGAGAGTTTACAACGTAAAAATTGGGTTCGATAATTAAAGCTTCCTGGGAGCTTTAAGCTCTGCAGAGCTTTTGTCTGAAATGTTAAGTTTTGATATTTTTGTATTTTTCCTCAACTAATTTATAAACTTTCTGCATCATTACATTTTTTTGGATCCGAAGAAAATATCGCGATATCCGATATTCAAATTTCTGGATGCTAGCCTTTCCAAATTTTTGCGTTTTTTTAGATAAATTTCAATTATTCGGAAATATTTAATTTTTGGATTTTTACCTAACTGTCAGAGTAACTTTCTGCGTTTTTCCTTTTTCTTTCCGGTCGAAGAATTATCGTGAGAGTAATTTTTGTGATTCAAATGAAGCAATTTGGAGGAATATATAATTTGATACGGAAATTTTATTTATTTAAATTCACGTATTTTATTCCTAAAAAAATTCAATACGACTTCTGGATTATTGGAAACTTTAAAATTTTCATACAAACATCCTTTTATGAGTAAATATACTTTCGAATCAGATGTTAAGATGAATCATATAAATGGAATATTAGACCATCAATTAATTGATTAATATAATTTTTAAAATAATCATCATTTAATTAAAATATATTTATACATTATTTATTAAAATTAATTACATTCCTATTAACTTAACTTATAATTAGCTTATTTATTATAAAATCTGTCTGCGAGTCCGGAAATTAATAAAATCGAACAATCCTTTCGATTATGCAGATAATTTATTTATTGTTGGCAATAGTTGGATGAAAGTTTTTATTTTGAATTTATATAATTTTCTGAAGATCTGCCAAGAATAATAAATGCGATGATAGTATTTTCCTTAAAGGGTTAGGGTTTGAGCTGGAAAAAAATGTTATTTTAAGTACATGATCCGCAAAGTAGTATTAAATATTACTATACATTATTTACCAAAAAAAAAACCATTACTAGATGTAAGACTAGACTTATATAAAATTGTAAAATTTACTTAACCGACATATTTCTATAAATATAAATTTGGAACGTTTTTCATTTCTTAGTCAGATCCGGCTTTCACTTCTTCAATTTTCATCCCTAAAAATTATAATAACTCCCTCATAGCTCTGTTGACTGCAGTATATTTTTTTAAACATTAAAATATGGTCTTATATCAATATCAGATGAAAGTAGTTTTTCTATTCATCCATTTTCATTTCGGAAAAGCGTATATTATGTGGTTTGAACACTTAACTCTGTGAAAAGATAGTGAAAATGCAATTTAATAAGAACCGAAGAAGACAACTTTTTTCGGAATTGGAAAAGAGAAAATTGAAAGCAATGAATAGTAGATTTGGGGGATGGGAAACAAAAAGGAAAGAATAAAAGGAATTCGTAGGAAAATGAATATTTTCTCGACAAGTCAATTTAATTTCTAATTTGCAGAAAAGGAAAATTTTCAGACATCGCGTATCAAGATGTTCATTTTAAATTAGACTAATTTTCCATTATTTCGAATAAATGAATTAGTTAGTATGTTCGATTGTTGACGAGCCTTTAGGACTTTTCTTTTATTCAATCGAATTTTCCATACATTTTCTCTGGTATACAAATTATATTATTAAATTACCAATAATTTGAATTTATTTCTTTAATCAATGAATGAATATGAAATTTTAATTCGATTGATTAAATAATTTTCAACCTGTACTTCTAGATACTAAATTTAACATATTTCCTTTCCTCTATTCGGATATATTGTACCCATTGTCTAGAAGTAAATCAATCAATTCTAATAATCAATTCATTGTTTAAAATTCTGTACATCGCTTTTGATTTCAATTTCATTCAGACACGAAACAATCATGTGTCAGTGATTTTTCTGATACATTTTTTTTTGGTTCATCCTTATCATGTATTCCCGTGGAAAAAGAAAAGGTTATCGCAAATCAAAATTCAAATTGTCTTGACAATCTTATCATATCCAATTTACCTTTTCCTTATCCCCGGAACGCATTTTATCCTGAATTGACATAAATCGACTCGAAGGATTCTATACTTTCACAAATATACCATTATGTATGTCATATGATATTGATATGTAAATGTGAAATTTTTCTTTATTCTTAATAAATCTCCTGTTTATTGCATTTTTCTTGCGAATTTTTAAAAGAATGTTTAAACTTCTTAAAAAAATAAATGTAGAAGAAGGTGAGAGAGTAATCTTAGGTGTTTCTTTTTTCAGCCGATTCTTAAGTGAAATATTTAACATATAACTTGAGATTTTTTTTTCATAAATCAGGGAAAAAGAAAGCGGAAAATTGGGAAAATTCAAACAATTCATTTGATTCTCTAACATTTGTTCTCATTCATTTTTATTGCGATTTTCCGAACGCTGATGGTGTGAATGCGTGACAAAACTTTTAACTTTGATTGTATGGTTAAATGTCACACGTCGATTTTCCACTATATTTTCCGCATAACATTATTATTTTGTTTTATAAGAATTTTCCGAGTTTCTATTTTTTTTTGCCTGACAAAAAACAACCAGTATAGTTTGTAGAAAAATTGGTAGGTGGGAAGGAAAATATTATTGAAATGGAAAATTATTTACTTTTTGTCAGACTTTCTATTTTCCTATCAATGAAAAACCTCGGAAATTTTGTTAATATTAAGGAAATTGAGAAATTTTTGTAAAACAGGTTTGGGTGTATATCAGTGGCATACGGCCAACATCTCCATAAGGTGTGTAGAATTTTATGACCCCTGAAAAAAATGTTTCAGCCTTTATCATACTCGTATGCTTGATTCCTTACTTCTTTTACTAGAGGGCTTGCCGAATATTTTCTTCGGCCGGAAAAAAATGTGAAGACACACAAAGTTGCTTTGACAGTTAGGTAAAAATACAAAAATTAAATATTTCAAAAAAGTGGAAATTTATCTAAGAAAAATCAGAAATTCGTAAAGGATCGCGCCCAGAAATTTGAATATCGGACATCGCGACATTTGACCAGGATTTCTCGATAATTTTCTTAGGATTCAAAAAAATGTAATGATGCAGAAAGTTTATAAACTAGTTGAGGAAAAACACAAAAATATCAAAATTAAACATTTCGTTCAAAAGCTTCGTAAAACTTGGAAGCTCTCAGGAAGCTTTTTTCCCGAATCTGATTTCTACGTTTTAAAATCCATTTCCTATCCAGATAACGAGTTTTTAATGAAATTTAAAATTTTCCCAAAAAAAAGCTTTAATAATCTCAAAAGCTCATTAAAAGCTTTAAATTATAATGTCATTTCTCATAATTTCAAATCGAATTTTTATCTGATTAATCAAATTTAAATGAAATGTGGAATTATTGCTGAAAGCTTATCCAAACTATAAAAAGCGCAACGAAAGATCTAACTTTCGAGCTTATTTTTTTCTTTTAAAAATTATTTTCCATCTAGATTACGATCCTTTAATGAAATTTCAAATTTTCCCAAAAAAAAGCTTTAAAAATCTCGAAAGCTCATTGAAAGCTTAAAATTTAAATGTCATTTTATATAATTTAGAATCTAATTTTTATTTGATTGACTAGGTTTAGCCTATCTGTTTTAACCGAAATTTCAAATTTTCCCAAAAAAAAGCTTTAAAAATCGTTGAAAGCTTAAAATTAAAATGTCATTTTATATAATTTGAAATCTAATTTTTATTCGAATCATTAGATTTAGATAAAATATGGAATTTTCCATAAAAGCTTTCCCAATCTATTGTAAGTTCAAAGAAAGCTCTAACTTTTGAACTTAATTTTTTTCATCTAAAAATCGATTTTCTAGCTATATAACTATCCTTTACCGAAATTCGAAATTTTCGCAAAATAAAGCTTTGAAAATCTCGAAAGCTCATTGAAAGCTTAATATTAAAATGCCATTTTATATAATTTGGAATTATAGCATCCGGGTAAAATAAAAGGAATAAATGGAAATAAATTTGCATTATATAACTTCAAAATTGCATTATATAAATGTAGGCGAAAATAAATTAAACAAATGTCATTATATATTACCGCAGCAGCAATAATTATAATTCGATAAAGAAGCACAAAAATTATCAATTAGTAATAGTAAATAGAATTAAATAAAATTGATCTTTCTTGCCAATTAGCTTCGATAATAAGTGCACTGCTGCGGTCACAATTATCAAAGTATATTGAAAAAACCAGGAACGTGTATTGAGAATAAAATAAACACAAAAACTTAAAACTTGTGTTATTATTCTTGGAAAGGGAAGAAAGACCCTTGAAAGTGAGGATCCGGGACACCACCCCCTCCGCCCAACTAGTGTACAAGCCCCACATTTGGCGCCCAACGTGGGGCTCGAACCCACGACCCTGAGATTAATAGTCTCATGCTCTACCGACTGAGCTATTTATATTCCATTCATTAAATTTGGATAAAATTTGAGAATTTCTCTTATAGTTTCCTCAATCAATTGTAAGCTTATAGAAAGCTCTAAATTTTGAACTTAATTTTTTACGTTCTAAATTATATTTTCTATCCAGATATCGACCATTTCAAGAAATTTCAAATTTTCCCGAATTCGGAGATAATATTGAGAGAAATTGGCAGGAATTTGTTATACAATTTACCAGGAATTTTTTTCGTATAATCCTGCCACCCCTTTCAGATAAGAGTACTTAAAAAATTTCCATTTCCATTCCTTCAAACCTTCTTTTAAAATCATTCCCGTTCTCCGATGAGAGAGAGTTAATAAGACTGATATGGCGATGAAGGTTGAAGGTAGATAGATAGATAAATAAGCGGGTGTGGCACTAACTGCCCAGTAACCACTGCAGCCACCAATGGGCTTATTGTGGCATCCCGATAAGTATTAATTAGGTCTAGTCAGCTTTGTACTGGCCATAAAGCGCAGAATTTGCCCTAGTGATAAGTTTACGATGTCCGTCGGCTCAGTGTGGTATAGCTCGAAGGTTGAAGGTAAAGCAAAGCAATACAGTATACCACTTGTATGAAGCTTATTTAAATTAAAGAAAAAACTGTTTCATGGTCTGCATACTTTTAGCGACTTAATATAAGAATGAAGCTTTAAAATTTCAACCAGAAATAATTAGTTAGAAATAATTTGGCGTCATTAGATTAGACATTTTTACGGGAATATTTTTTTCTTAGAAATTGTTAAGAAAATTTTAAACAGAAATCGATCGAATTTTTTAACAACAATTTTTCCGATATCAATTCCTATCAAATCAGAGGGTTAATTTTTTAAAAAATGTTTATTTTATAATTTCCTCACTGAACCCTTAAGCGTAATTAGGTTTAATTAATCATCCCATTTTCCGATCCTTTAAAAGAATTTTCCGGAAATTCAAGTTTTAGATACTTGAATTTTAGGAACTTTTTTCTCGGAAACAATAAAACGAATTATTTTTATATTTTAAGGAGATTTTTGTATATTTTTATTAATAAATATAATTAAATAAATTACAAATAAATAAATTGATTTTTTATATTTAAATGGGTATCACCTTGGTAACGTCTCGTTGCTGAGGTTGGTTCGATTCATTTCTTAAATTAAGAAAGTTGAAGACAACGCCTCTGCCTAGAAAGAATTAAGGAAAGAAATGTATTTTATTTCAAATTTTTTAATAATTCTGAATGATTTTTCTCGTAGAAATCCATTTTATGTATTAAGCTCAGTTCTGTTTCCAATAGTAACTATTCAAACTGATACCCTTTAATTCATTTCTAAAATAAAACCCTAAGTTCATATCCCATTCCCATCTACCACAATTGACTGGCTGGAAATTCCGAATTCCAAGCACGTGCAAATGTTTATGAAATAGCACACGTATATGTGTTACATTCCGAACAGAAAAAAAAATCCCGAAAGGGTTTCTGCTCAGCGAAAATTGCTAGAATCGCAATTCATTCATATTGCATCTTATGAGGACCTCACCCTCAATATATAGATCCAATCCTTCCCTTCCTATTCTATTGTAATCATCATTACCATCATCGAAATGTATGGATGGGTAGATGGAATTTTATATGAGAAGGGATACCTATCACCCATCCGATTTTCAATGTGCGGTTTGAATTGGTTGTCTGTCCTCCTAAAATTACAGTTCTGATATGAGATAGGGATGTTGGAACAATAGAATATATATTTTGTATATAATGTACCCGATACCCAAGTATGAATTTCAGAAAATTACTATATAAGGAGATGTGTTTCTTAATCTTCCATTTTTTCAGGCTGTTTGTTTCTTATTCTCTGGGTTTTTTCTGGGTATTCTAAAAGGGACATTAAACTGTAATAGGAATTTATGATTTTATTTTATCCATTTCAAAAAAAATTCATGGAAAATGTTTTGGCAATATTTTTCCTTTCGAAATGTGGGTCATAGACAGAAAATTATGTCATTCGCGGTCATAATCACGTACGAAAAATTTCTATTGTTTTATAAGGACATCATGGTACATGGACAGGATAATTTTTGTTCTGTTTTTTTTCCTTTTTATTACTTCTTATACAATAAATAGTCGTTAATAGGAAGCGGTTTTTCTTTTATTGCACCGGAAATGAGATGAACAGGACTCACGTTTTCTGAAAATGTTTAAATGGACGAACATATCTCTTAATATTTTTTAAATAATTTTTAAGTTGAAATTTATTAAATTTATAATCTTCAATCTACATTTTTCAATGTTTTATAATAATTATTTAGGCACCCGATCCTAACTCTCCAATATAGGAACGAGCAGAAAAAGAATATCCTATCTCAGGGATCTCTCTTCCTATTTAAATATTAATTTTGTATATGTAAAGAACCTCTAAATAGGATATGAAATAAAATATGAAATTAGCAGGTTCCGTAGTCGGAAAACCGAGTTCTGGAATTTAGTTTCAAAATTATGCGTTGAAATTTAGCCGGAAAAAAGTCAAAAAATTGTGTAGGAAGTTAGTTATTTTCCCAATTTGTCTCTAATTTTGCGTCCCTTATTTATAGATTTTTCATTTGATTTTTCAGAATTTCCCGTTTTTTCCCAAATTTTTATGGATTTCTTCGCTGTATCCATTTATACCGAATTGTTTGATACTTTGGTATAGTTTTCATATCATTTGGGATTATGTCTCGCTTTTGGCGAATTTTAGAGACTTTTACAAACATTTTCGGGATACAGTGAAATTTGTCTGATTTATCTAGACTTTCCATATTATTTTATTACTTGTCAATCAATAACAAATATATATCTGGCAAGTCAAGTAAAATTATCTCCTGGATACAATTAAAATAAAATTCAAATTCAATTAAAAATACATCTACCCCAAAATCCCCGGTTATTTTTTGTCATGAATTTTTAATTGAAAAAATACAATTTTATTAATTAAATAATTTACCTCTGCATTTTTAATAAAATCATCAAAAAATTGTATATTGAAGAGAAAATAATATTACTAATTTGAATTGCCATTTGGAAATTCTACCGGCCCCGGTACCAACCCCGGGTTGATTTAATTAATCAAATAAAGAAATGTTCCCATTCGACATTTAAATTAGACCACCACGAGAAAGTCCTGGGCTTGATGTTTCCAAATATTAAACAATCATTCAGTCCATCTATTTAATTTATCATCATTTTCATATATGGTCGAGTCGGGTATATGAATGGATTTAAAAGGACCATTAATACCATCCCGCATATATAGGAATGATATAAATTCATTTAGAAACCGAAAAAGGGAATTTACATACCAAATTTACGTGTACCAATTGTATTCCCTAAGGATATTGTTGGGAACTGTTAATGCATTCAAATGATTGACTAACTTCTGATATGTTGGTATGAATCGAAAGTATAATTAAATATCTAGAAGTTCAAATTTCGACAGAAATTTGAACAAAAGAAACATTATACAAAGTATCAACTATCATATCGAAAGGATAACTATTTTCTCACTTCATAATCACCATGTATACTTATTTACTTTACAGTTTAGTTTCCCATCTTCCGAAACTTAGATAGAAATCATAGTTGTAGTTTATGACATATTCCCAGGTATATAATTACATAAAGTTTGAGACGGATGTTGAGATGGGGGTATAAGATATATTCGAGTACTTTATCGGAAAATGGATGACATTCCATAAACTTTCAGAAAAGATTTTTAATTTTTTTTTTTATGTAAGAAAATCTCTTCACACGATGGATGGATGCAGTATGCATTTATGCAATCTACGAGTAAAGATAGTTGACAGAGGAATCATATAAATAATTTTAATGCAATCTACTTTCTACGTTTGATATAAATAAATATCAAGAGGAAGAAGTATTAGATTAACGGCAGCTCATTATGAGATACGATTGGGAGTAGGAGGTTCGTTCTGGGTTCTCGTCTGCTTTGGTTCTTGGAGGTTGGTTAGTCAGCCACGTATTAATTTTTTGTGTAAATTTATACGTTAAAAATAAATCTACATCACCCAGTCATATCCCTATTCAATCAAATATAAATTATACAATACCATACGCCATCGTTTTAAATCATATTCTTCATTTACTAAGATCAAGAACATTAGGATATAACTAAGAAATTGTTTCAATAAAAATATATACAATTTAATTTAATTTCTTTGATATTCCTAGAAAGGATAACTCAATATATAATATAATAATCTTAGAAGTTAAGGATAATTTAGAATTAAAATTAGGAGTTAAACTTAAAATTATAAATAAAAACTATGGATTAAATTTAAGAATTGAAATTAAGACTTAAAATTATGATTAAAATTAAGAATTAAAATTAAGATTTAAATTTAAAAATTAAAACTAAGAATTTAAAATTAAGAATTAAAATAATAAATTTAAACTAAGAATTAAAATTAAGGGTTTAAATTAAGATTTAAAATTAAGACTTCATATTATGAATTAAATCTAAGAATTAAAATTAAGGATTTAAATATAAATTAAAAGTAAGATTTAAAATTGTGGATAATACTAAGAATTAAAATCAAGAATTAATATTCTGAATGAAAATTAAAAATTAAAACTAAGACTTAAAATTAGAAATTAAATTCTGGAATTAAGAAATTATAGAGAAAATTTCG
The DNA here is from genome assembly GCA_027564815.1 of Symmerus nobilis. Classification (NCBI taxonomy): domain Eukaryota; kingdom Metazoa; phylum Arthropoda; class Insecta; order Diptera; family Mycetophilidae; genus Symmerus; species Symmerus nobilis. The sequence goes on along the minus strand of JANTOP010055552.1, from coordinate 1,099 downwards.
AATTTAAGCCCAAAATTGGCCTATATTCTTAAGGTGAGCAAGTTGGTCGATAATAAAGGTTCATTTAAGTGGTTGTGAACTTCAATTAGCTATAAAATAAAATAAAACTAATTATTTAGTATTTTTAATTTATTAATTACATTTTTCGACATTAAACACATTTTAGATCTAATTTTCGATTGTAAGCAGTGGCGTGCACTCTAACGCGTAGTAAGCGCAGAGCACACCTTCTCGAATCGCTCGGGATAACACTTTAAAATTTGTATATAGTCCGATCATCTTTTAAGTGACTTTCCCGCATCGATAGAATTTTGCAGTATAATCTACATTGTCTCATAACAGACAGCTATGTGTCTAATTGAGGAGTTATTCAGTTCTGTAGAATTTTGCTATTAGTTTTTAGCTGTGGAGTGCAGATCTATCCACAAAGTTTATGTCTTTTGTTAAAACAGTCAAAAACAATACAAAATCTGTAAAAACGGTAAGAATTTAGAGGCATAACTAGTCCCTACTTCTCTCCTTTTCTCGATTTTCTATAATTAATTGGAATGTTCCTTGGAAATTTCCTTAGCTCCAATTTTCGCCCATTTTGATTAGATTTTTACGGGTTTTTCCTGAAATTTTCCCAATTCGAATTTTCTCCCGTCATTTGCCGCATCTTATCCAAATTTTTCCGGATTTTTCCTTACTTTTCATAATTAATATCGACTTCTTCCTATTTTTTATACGGTTTCGCAACGTTTCTTTTCCTAGAAAGTTTCTGGCTTTTCGGACTTTTACAACTTTGTCAATATTTTCGTATAGTTCTTCTGATTTTCTAACATTTTCCTAAGACTGTTAGATTTTTCCCGAGTTTAACGAATTTTTTCTTATCTTTTCTGACTTTTCGCTCGCGTGTAGAGATGCAAAGTTTAGTTACTTTTCGGATCCGAGTACTCGTATAAGTACTCGTTACATTGTATTAGTTACCGGTACCTATAAACACCGTTGCTACTTTATTCTACATGTCAATTTACACGCGGTATTTCATATCGGTAGATAGAGTACTCGAATATGTGACCTTGGTATTATCGTACATTTTATTTGGTACCGAGAACTC